>JASVER010000021.1:7643152-7737729 GCA_030449065.1 Oceanodroma leucorhoa
TTTAAGTGACCAACAAGCCCGGCAGAAATGGAGATGTTCCTGTGCTACATGCTGTACAAACACACCACAGAGAAAGGCTAAGACAGCTCTCTGCTGGCAGATAAAACAGATAGGATTTTTGCCCCAAGACCGCCTGGCCCAGCACAGCTCACATTCATGCACCTCTCTCCCCCATCGCTGCAGTCCCGTGTTGTCTGGCATTGGGTGCTGTGGGCCATGGGCATGGCCTGGGAGATACAAGCAGGGTAGGACCAAGCAGGGGTCTCTTGCGGTTCTCGCCCTGTGTTTTGTGATCCTAAACACCTCTGAGTGAGTGTTTTATTTCAGGTGATGGTGACTTCAGGTACTGGCATAGGCAACCCACATCTTCTTACATTGCCACGTGGTGATTTACTCAAGCCTATGCTCCCTAAAGGTGTCAGAAAAGTAAACCAGAGAGCAGCTGGACCTGATTCAAACATTACTGGGTTCCTCAGCCRTATCGCTATCCCAGCCTGGTAAAGGTGGACTGTTAAAATAAGCCCCAGAGCCATTGGTYATGTTTGTATTTGTAAATCAGCATGGCCAGGCCGGGGTCCCCAGCTCTGGCACACAGTTTTGCCCACCATTAATATGCTAAAAATAGCACCCGTTGCCCAGCTGAGCTTTGAGGGCATCAAGAGCCCTCTGGGACTGAATGCTTTATTGTTATCCCCTCCAAACACTGCCCAGAGCACCTCCCTGCTGCACCGCTTCGCTCACGGAGGGACTGCAAGGATGGGGATGATTCCCAGCTGACCATAAAGCAGATAGCTCGATCGTCCKTCTTGGCATACACGCTTCCCCTTGCTTTCCTAAAACTTTTTTTTTCTTTCTTCCTTCTGAAACATTGGAACTGATGAGGAAACAGGGAACCAGAAAATGTAGCTAWTATCTGTCACCTTCCCAGCTTTTCCCTTAAAACTTTGGCTGTGGCCAGAGGCAAAAGTGGCCTGGCCGTGCAGATCACAGCCCGAGGACATGATAGTGAGTCAGGGAAATGCCTCTTCCCCATTGCACCACTGGCTGGAAGCATCCCCTGTCCCCTACCAGATTACACCAGGGGTATTTTGAATGAGTAAGTTCTGAAAATAAGCCAGGCCCCCAGACTTTCCCAGCCTCCATGTAGGATTGCTAAAACTCATGATTGACTCAGCCTGGTGGAAGAGCAATTTCACTCTTCCCTAAAAATAGACCAAGTGGTTCATCCTCTCAACATAGCCCAGTGCTCGGTGATAAAACCAGCTGCCAGAGACCACTGGGAGGCAGTGAACAGGACCGAGGGTGTGGGGAGTGGAGCYGGGCTCCTCGTAGGACACACTAAGGGCTGCCCGGCCGTGAGTTTCATACAGATTTTCCACTGGGGCTGTCTACAGCGTGACACAGCCGTTGGGACTACTGAGACCTCCCTGTAAGTAATTTTGGGGTAGATTAGGGAGGGGTGAAGTGTTGCATGAATATGAACCTCAGACTGATGGTAAAAAACAGGGCAAATGAGGATRCTCAGCACCTCGTGTTATGAAAGCGGTGGTTGCAGCTCATGGAAAGCCGTGGATTTTGTTCTGTTGGTTCAGAGCTTGGTAAATCCCACCCTCTGCTGCAGAAGGTGCTGTCTCTGTGCTCCACAGATGATGGCTTCGGTCTGGTTCAGCACTGTCGTCTAGGGCACTTGGGCATGTTCAAGGCAGAAACAGAGCATTGTACACATGTGCTTTTCCCCTGTCCTCAAATATTGAAGTTCCTAGCTTTGAGGCTTAAATTCATGGGGCCAGATCTCAATGTCTACTCTCTCCCCAAAAAATACTGTTATTTTCCATGACTCCGGCCACCATGACCAGCAATAGGGGAAAGAATCTGTACAGGATTTGGGTGAGCCTGATGGATGCTGGGGGTGGAGGGGACATCTTCCAGATCAAAACCGTGTTCAGGACTGGTAGGCAGTAGGCAGCAAAATGTGGACTGTTCAGAGGGAAATAAGTTTTGCTTCTTCTACATCCCTAAGGAACAGGAGGCAGAGTAGGATTAGTTAAGGAGGGAATTTCTTTCCCTCCCTCTTCTCTCCCAGTCTCCAGGGAGGGCTGAGAAGTGTGTTTGTGACCCTGAGCTAAACAAAGGGATTCAGGTGCCTGTTGGGTGAGCAGCATTAATACGGCCATACCACTCCCTGTTTGTGCTCATTACGGAAAGTAACTCCAAAAACCTGTGCAACTCTGTAAGATGGAGCAGAAACCTACCCCTGTGTGTGCGTGTGTGTGTCTCATACCTGATTATCCATCTGCCAAAGCCTTTTAGCTATGAGGTCTGTGTCGTGGCCAACAGGAGAGAGCCAGGACCCCAGGTCCAGGTCTCGGTGCTGCCCCTCAGTGACTGTGTGAAGGGCCTGACCCCAACGGCCTGAGCTGAAAGCAATATTTTTCTGCTCATGCATTTGGCTGTGGTTAACGTTTCCTTCGGGGATACACATCCTGCTGATTGCTGCGAGAATAACAGAAATTCTTTAACTTCCCCCGTATTTCTCCAGGTCTCCAGTTTGCACCCAAATCTTTGCCAGAAAATACCTGAAGTAGTTTTAGGTTTTTTATTAGAAAACAGGGATTTGGGAAAAGAGAAGTGGAATTGGTGTCCCAGGTACAGATAGCACTTGAGGAGGCAAAATATGAAAACCCGTGTTCTTGTCCAGGCAAAGCGGTAGATAATCCACTAGTTGCAATTAAGTGATCCAGCATGGGTGGAAATTCATAGGAATGTCCTACAAAGGCTGTTTTCTGCCCTTGAGTAGATGCAGTATTTTGCAGGATACAAAAGCCTCCTTTTTGGGGGAAACCAGGTGAGGATGCCCTAACCCTGAAACTAGGAGGATGGAAATCCTTCTTCGGCACCAGCAAAAACCCCAAGTCTGGGTCTGAATATGGTAGCAGGAATCTCTGCATTAAGTACTGTACAACCTGGTGTTTTACTCTTTTAAAGCCAACCATTTCTATCCTCCCCCATATTCTCACTGGCAATTTGCCTCATTCAGAAACAAATGGAAATGCCAGGGAGACTCAATAGCTACATGTGGGTTGGGGTTTTCTCTTTAAAGGATACTGCTAGATTTTTTTTGGCTGKGGCTGTTTCTTCCAAAACAGCATTAAGTTTTCTTGGCTGTCAGTGATAAAGASCTGACAGCAGCATGGAAACACCATGATAAGAATAGAAAGCAAAGGCAGGGTCCCAGCAGCTCCTCAGAGCAGCGTGATATCCATGCAATGCTCTCGCATAAACACCATGGCACGGCAAAGAAATGCTTTAAGATGCACGCCGCAGCCCTGATCCCAGCTGAGCTCTGCATCCCAGGCGGGATGTGCAGCCGTTGATGCTCTCGGGGCTCTTGCCTGCGCACACATTCCCAAGGTATCTCTTCACGGTAGTTTGAGAGGGCTTCCCTTAAAAGGTCTGGTATTCGTGGCATTCCAGGAAGCCCTCTCCCCAGGCAGAGGTCATTCCAGTGGGTAGCTCCGTGTTGCTTTCCCTGGGGAAGGGGATTTTATGGGGAGGGAAGCCGCTATCACGAATGGTCATCCTGCATTGTAGCCTGCAAGGGCTGAGATGCTGCTCTGTGGGAGCAGGTAGAGCATGCAGAGGACACGGAGCCYAGCAGAGGGGTTAGGGATAAAAATAGTCCTGCTACCAGCCAGAATTCAGGGATAGGTGAAATAAATAGAGAAAAAGGGAAATAAAAACAGCTCTTGTTGTTTTGGCAGCAGGGGTGTTTATCACGCTTTCAGTGAAAACCCCTGTATAAATAACGGATAAAGAGTTAGTGGAGGATACGAGAATGGTGCATGATACACGATTCTCGGCACATCAGAGGGCAGTGCTGGATACGGACGATCCTCGGCACATCAGAGGGCAGTGCTGGATACAGAGATCCCAGTGATACACAGCCTGGGGGAGCAATATATTAAACGTCCACTCGGCTTTTATTAACCCTTTGCAGAGGAACATGGAGAATGAGGCAGGACTGAGCGGATAGTCGGGGCTGCATCCGCCTTGTCTAGGCACTTTGTATCCCAAAGGTGGGGGAGCCGAGCTGGGTGATGTTTAAGTCCCTCTCTTAGGAAAGACAACCCCACAGCAGTTGGTCCACTCGGGAAGGCCACATCCCCAACCAGCAATGCCACTTGCAGCTGTCTCTCAGCAGAGCTTCTTGGCATTTTTTTGGTACCAGGAATAGAGTCCTCTACATTCCTGGATTTTTGCAAAGCCCAGAAATAGCCCCGAGCTGCCTTAGGGCAGATACTCAGCCCCGCCTGAGGCTAAATTTTCCCAACTCTTCTCTGGAGCTGTTTAAATTACCTGGGGGTTGTGATGTTGCTCCTGCAAAGGAAAGTCCAGCTGACACTGAGGAGCCAAAAACATTTGCAGAAGTGACTAAAGATCATGAATCTTCAGTTTAGAGGTGATGGAAATTGTAAAGAGATCTGATTTTGAAATTCAAGTGCTGGAAACAAGACACTCTTCAGTAGTTGTTCTTTCCTTCACCCCCTCCCACCCTCTCAGATTTGCAAATGCAACTTTATACATGTGCAAAATGTTAATTGTTTGACTATAATTTAGTAGACAAGTCGTAAAGCATGAAATGATATTTTAAGTCTTATTTCCTCTTCAACACAGCCGGTCTTTAGTTACATTATTTTATTTTGCTTATTTGTTTAACACCTTCCTCTGGTCCTGGCACTTTTCTTTCAGCCCATTTCCCACCCCAGAATTCGTATATTAGCTCTATGTGCCAGAGCTCCTCAAGTGATTGCAACATATGGCTTGCAGACAGCACAAAATCTTTCTTACACCCTTTCAAAAGAGAATAATTTATATTTTTTGATGTGCATTCATCATTACATTTATGGTCTATACCAGAGATGCCCCCCACCTCCAAATCAGGGATCTATTGTACTCGATGCTGTACAAACTTATTTGAAAGGAGAAGGTCTACTCATGAAAGTTTGGAATCAGAAAAAAAGTGTTGTGAATTTATCTGATTTTTCTTAGTTATATAACTGTAATCAGTGGTGTTCTTACACCTGGGTTGGTTAGGTGAGCATATGAAAATCTCAGTTCTCACTTTTAAAGGTTGATTCCTAGCCCATGTAGTTATAATAAAAAGGTAACCTGGACCAAAACAGTCAAAAACCAGATGACTCCTTTTWAAAAAAAACAGGTTTACAATTACCACTCTCTCACATAATTGGCCAATCCATGACAAAAAGAAAAAGCTTGAATTTCAAATCCTCGCTGTCCTTTGTAGAACTGAAAATGAGAGAAAACACTGCAGTTTGCAAACAGAGCAAAGTGTGATCCAGGAGTCAGGAGGGAACATCCATGAGAATAAACAACGCTTCAGAGCATCACTGGTCCTTACTCTTTACTGGAGGCTGCCTAAAATCCCATTGATGCTCCCTGCTGCACTCTTGTCCCACCTTTTTTCCCCCTTCCTTTAGAAGAAGCAGCACATAACATTTTAACATGTGCTAAAGCCTCAAGAGTGGGTCATGAGGCCAATGAGAAATAGCTAGAGATGCTCTCCCCTCCCCAAACCCTCACCCTCCCAGGACCACCCTTCCCTGCACACCCTTTGCTGCAGCATCCCAGGACCACTCACGCTTTCGGCAGCCTCCAAACTGGGGCAGCGAGGCAGCCTGCCCCTCTTCCCACGCCACCTTCGGCGTGCGTCTCCTCCAGCAGAGCTTCCCCATGGACCAGGGCCGCCAGCGCAGGGGTTTGGGCCGGAGATTTAAACCTTTCCTGGCTGACTGAGCACCACCAATGGGCTGCCAGGCTCCTGGATTAAGTGGCAGCACTGGTTTCCCAGCCAGCTTTTATGGATGCTTACCCATCCGTGCAAATTCCCYCAGCCCAGCCATGAAGCAGTGCCGGTATTTAGAAGCTCCTTTTGTCAGGGAACCGATTCTCCGGGGGGCAAAGCTGGGAGGAGGATGGGATAGGTGTGATTCAGCACATGCTGCTTTCACATCTAGGGATAGAAACAGGGTCCCCATCTGCAGGGATGGGCTTCCAGCTTCAGGAGGGGGACAGTGAGTTGCTGAGGTTCCACCAACATGCACACCGGGGAAAAGCAGGTGGAATGGGGGCACTCGTCCAGCCACACAGTCTGAGTCAGGGGTCCCAACTGGTAATGACCATCCCCCACGACCCATCCCAGACAGGGAGGAATAGCAGAAATGGCCCCAGATTCCCAGGAAACAGCCAGCCTACAGCACCACAAACCCAGGAGCATTTCCATGTCGGTTSACCTCCATCCCTTTGGAAAACAGAGACCCTTTCACTGTGTGAAGAAATTGCTGTTTTCCTGCCCTGATTTCCCCGGTGCTAAGAAGCTCCAGGACGTGAGTTCCGTTGCTCCCACCGGTTTTTGATTATTGGGTTTTGGGTCCAGCACCGTGGGCGCCAAATGCCTCACGGCACCCAAGCCATGGCAGAGCCAAGGGGTGAGACCATAACATGTCTGTGCTCCATGGCATAAGACATGCCGGGTCCAGCAGCCATCATGGCAAACCCAACGTTGGTCTGCAAAGAAGCAATGTTGGACAGATGCTGAGCAGGTGACGGAGGATGCCGGATTCGGCTGGCCAGGATGGGATGCTCTCCGGAGCGCCGCTCCCTTCGGTGAGCGATGGAGGGGGACAGGACCCTGGCACGATTTTGCACCACTGGGCTATCCTTTTCTCTGCAGCTCGTGCAAGCCCSGTGCRAGCCCCCGGCTGATCTCAGGCCCCGTTACACAACCCCCGGTTCACGGATCGCCGTGGGGCGCACGCAGAGACACAAAGGGCTTTGTTTAGCCGCTGTGTTTGCTCAGGGTGGCTGATTTTGGGAGCAAAGCCGATGACATGTGGTTGGCCAGGCCACCCGGGAGACTGGTGCTGAGCTTGCAGCTTCCTTTTTTAATAGGTGACTCAGGCGCTCGGTAGCTCACTGGGGTTGGTGGTGGGAGCCGGGCTGCAAAGGAGTGCCAGCGGCAGAGGTGGTGGACACCAACAGGTGGGTAGCGTTGTTTCTCTATAGGATAAAGCGGTTTAAATAGAAAGCAGAGCGAGCCGGAGCTGCCGTGTTACTAGCGAGAAGGGGTTTTCTCAGGGGAAGGAGGGGGATAGTGGTTTTGTTAGTGATTTGTTTTCCACTTGTTGGGAGTTGGCTGTCAGTTACGATTCAAGAGACCTGTAATATTATCTTCAGCAGGAGACAGAGCAGTTGAGTGATTTATGGGCAATAGCTRAAGAGGAAGTGAGTGAATTTTTAGATGAATATTTAAGAGTCTTTTTCCCCCTGTTGCCTTRCCTTTCCCCTTCTTTCCCCCCTGTGTCTAGAAAGATCAGTGAGTGCAAATGAATATGAGGAATGATTTTCCCCCATTGCAAGTTTCCAGGTCCCAGAGCCCTCCCTGCTCCCCGGGCGCATGGCTGACGGGGCAGCGAGGCTGTAAACTGAGCCCGAGTGGCACATACGTGGGGCAAGGGAAGAGCTAAAGAAACCCCGACAGCTGCTGCCTATGGGCAGTCCTAACATTGCAGCCCCTCGCATGAAATGTGCAGATTCATCCGGCGCCAGACGCTGGCACGAAGGACATTTTGCCGACAAACCCCAGCGGGGAGGAGCATTCCCCATATCCTTCACTTAGACAGCAGTGCCATCAGCCGCGGTGCCAGCCGCTGGGTGGGATGGGAGGCGGGGGTCCTCGGGAGCTCTTTTCTTCTAATTTAGCCCACGGGGGATGCTTTAATGCTTGAAGTATCAGGTTTAAAATCCCTGGGGCCGCAGTCAGTGCTAGTCAATCAGCGCCGTGCGGGACGCATCGCTCAGCCCTGGAACGGATGCCGGACGTGCCGGCGGAGCCCTTTTGCTCAGCAAGGCAGAAACGTGGGGCCCGGCACAGGTCTCGAACTGGACTTCCATGCCCTCCGTCTCATACACAACAAATAACACCCTAAGCCTGGTCTGCATAACATCCTTTGGCTTTGCTTTAGCAGCCCCAGCCGGGAAGTTCCCCCCTCCCTCCCAGGGAATGCTGTGCAGCGGCACCGTGCTCACAACTCTTGAGATGTCCTAGGTGCCGCTTGGATGCCGTTAGCCAYACACACGTGACAGCTCGGCTTTCTCGTTAGCGGAATGAACTGTTGTTCTTTGGCTCTTATCTATAATTAGCAATTTAGAGGATGGCAGCAGCCTGTTTCGTCAGGCAGAGCAGCATGGAGCGACCAGACTTTCCGCAAGCGCAGAGCCAGCCGCCCGCCCRGAGGGTTTGAGCAGCCCCTATCTAATGCAGGCAGTTTTGTGAGAAGCGATAAGCAAACAGAGGGCTGTGCACAGCCTGTGCACTGCAAAAATGTCAAAAAGGAGAAGAAAAGAAAAGAAAAAAAAAAGAAAAGAAAGGCAGCGATAAGGGGAAGGCTTCAACAAAAGCCTTGTATCTAATTATATCCATCATTAAAACAGAAGCCCTGTGGCCTTTCATCCAACCAACCTAATGGATGAAGGACTAGGCAGCACCGAGGCTGTGCTATTTTCCACTGCATGGACTGGAAATCTTCCTTTAGCTGCGTTATTCATCCCTGGCTGGAGGGGCACATTGCTCTTCTTTGTGCAGCATCTGGACCCATGGGCCCATGGGCCAATACAAATTATATCAGCTCAGTGGTAATACCCATAGCCTGGGCTGGGAGGACACCGTTAAACATTACCAGCCCAGCTCTAGGACATGGGGATGCTTTTGCTAARCACTTAGCGCTGAAATGGTTAAGTGCAGCAATGCTCGTGTCAGCCTAGGCAGGGTCCCTGCCTTGCCGTGAAGTGCYCCCATCTCCCAGAGGTAGTTTTTAAGAGAGTTTTTTCAGTATGACCATACCCTTGCCAAGGGCTTGTGTTCATTTTCCCAACCAGAAAGGCTGAAATCTGTGCTTGGTTTTCTTTCTGCTTTAAAGCYAGCAAGTCTGACTTTCCCCAGCTCTCCCCGTTGCTCTTACTGGGAGGCTTAGCCAAACCTCATTATCTTGCAAGGAAGAAAGCTTCTGTTTTGTAGACTGGTTGGACCCCTTTTGCCTTTCCAGTAGGTAATTCAGCAATGTAGGAGAAAAGAAAGAGATTCCCAGACAAGATTTTTCAAAGCCCTCTTCAAAGCTTTCCGCACCTAATTCAGCACACACTTCAATGCTCTTCTCACAGGGYATGGCCATAATAAGGAAAGACCATGAAATCCAAGGTACCTTCACTGGCAATTACTTCATTTTCCATTTTTACACAGTAGACCCCTTCAAATGTGTGCCTCGAGCCTCCAAATGAAGGGAGAAGCCCACTGCAGCAGATAGAGGGGCTTGTGTTAGCAGATATCAGCACCSATTACTGTAAAAGCGGTGTTTCAGCGATGTCTTGACCCTCTCCTCCCCATTTCCAGGGTGCTGTTCATCTCAAAAAGCCAGGGATCTAGTCAAAGTTTGGGGTCTCTTGAGCTGAGTGGGGAAAAACTGATGCAATCAGAGGATGGTTGCAACCTTGCAGACTACCTTAAGATGCACCAAATCTGCCCCAGCAGTGCCACTGTCTCCACTGGCTGTAGGTAGATAATTCCTTTTGACTCAGTGTTTAAGCTGTGGACAGCAGAAATCAGGGAAAGAGGTCCCATATTTACATGGTGACTTAGCAAAAAAAGCATTAAGGGAATATCTTCTTCGGTTTCCTCCCCTGGTGTCCTAGTGACCTCTGGCAGAACTGGGCAGCTAAATCTGTATTGCATCCCACTGCTTCCTCATGTATCCAGCCTCGGTTCTGCATCAAAAYGCCTGCGCATCTGCAGGAGCATCTGGAACCAAGGACAAAAGAAACCTTGAGGTTGGGCACYTTCCAGCAGCACGCTGGCCAGTGTCTGACAAACTCGCTGGGGTCCCTCTGCTCATATCTTCATGGCTTTTTGGTGCATGTTTGTCCCCGTAGGAACTGGTATTTAATTTGAAACACCAGCTCTTGGAATCCTGTTAGTGTATAACATTAGCTGTTGTCATTTTAAAATAAAAACAGAGTAAATCTCCTTCAGTATTGTAGAGAAAAGCTTGAAAATCTGAACTCAAAATGCAGAAAACAAAGAAAAAGAGTCATTAAGGTTGTTATTTACAAAATCTCGTGATTTGGGGACTGAGATTTGAGGGCAAAGAATGCTAGAATTGCTGCAGTGCTTCTAATGTGCACATATTAAAAAGCACATCAGCCCTTTCCTGGCTGTGCAATAGCTGGATTTGTGGAGAGAGAGCCCATTGTTCAAACAGAAAGCATTGCAAATACCTCACTAAATCCAAATGCAGCAGTGCAAGTCTGCAGATAAAAGGAGAACCTTCTCGTGTTTTTACAGYCGCAACAGAGAAATTACAGCCCTGACTAACCTGGAGGACTAAGRTGCTTCATATAGGTGTAAAGTTCTATATAGGTCTGTGTTGGGAGGTGGAGATGGCCATCCTGCTCACACCTAGCAGAGTAGTGCAAAAAGAAATTTCTTAGCTAGAATTTGGAGTTGCCTCTTTCTTTGAAAACTCAGCCCAWCTGCATTAGAGTCATTAATTTCGACATGAACCTCTCTCTGGGGATGGACACAGCTTTCATCCTCAGAGGGAGGGGAAGCCCCCGCTCTTTAGGGGRATGAGGACCAAGGGGGAAAGGGTACAACAGGTGGGAATGAGGGAGCATGGCCTGAGCATCATCCAAAAGTGCGTGACCGCTCCAACCATCCAGTCCCTCTGTGTATCCCTCAGGAGGTCTGGCTAATAGATCACCTCCTCCCAGAGTAGCCACTTCTCCATGAACCAGATAGGGACATCCTCAGCTGTAGTCATYTCCATGGGAGGCATCTGAACAAAGGTAGGAGGAACGCTGAATATCTTGAATATCTCAGCAATGCCATGCTGGGCCCCAGTGGGAGCTGGTGCAGCTCAAAATATCAGATATATAAACTAAGAGCAGGGTTCAGTCCTCTGGTTCTGCCAAAGACTCCTTGCTACATCCTTGGGCAAGTGTCTTCATCTCTCCATTCCCTGAAACGGGCTCTGAAGGGAGAGGTGAAGATAAATCGATATAACTGCTTGTGAGGCAAACCRTCAGGAGAATGGTGCAGCCATGGAGCAATTGGTTCAAGTCGAACATGCGTAGCTCCTTCATGTCTTCCGACTCGCTCATGTTTGGTGATGGCCTTGTCCAGGGATGCAGGAATGGGTGTGGGTTCTGTGCCCCACCGGCAGGACGGTGGCATCAGGTCACTGCCCGATGCGTTACTCTCCTCCAGGCTCAAAGTCCGCTTCAGGCATGAAAAAGGTGGAAATGTCCACTTTTTCTCCCTGAACCAAAAGGGCATGATGTTAAGTTTTGGGGGACCATGGTGGGGGGCTGCTGGGGGAATCGGTGTGCAGACGGCAGAGGCGCCCGGCAGAGCCCCCGGTAAGCGATGCTCACGCTCCGGGCTGGCCATGCCCTCGCCTCTTTGGCACATAGCTCACCAACGCACGTCTGTCCCTGTTTCAGATGAAAGGACGCGGTCATTTTTAGACATATCAGACAACACTAGCCACATACTTCACCAAGGACGAGGGAGGTCCCCTGCGCCCTCCGTGAAGGAGCTGTCGGCTCTCTATCTCTCCCAGACAGCTGCTGCTGCTGCTCACGCCGGCAGCCCCGCACAGCCGGTAAGCACCGCGCCGCCGTCCCCCCCTCCCGAATCACCACCGGCATCCGAACAATGTCCCAGCCCAGCAAGTGGTTGTAAGAGGGTGAGAGAGAACATGTCTGGTTTCGTAAATCTGGAAAAACAGCATTTGGTTTTCCAAAAATGACCAGCTTTCCCCTGTCGTTTGCAAATATTGTATAAATGTTATCAATCAGAGGTGATGATTTGTATGTATATGATGTATAAGTTGCATATACAACTTGTATATGCACACACACATATATACACACATACATATATACATTATATTCACACATGCACACACATACCAAACACACACACCCACCTACATCCACTAGCCCATACAATTTATTCATACATAAGATTTTCACTTTATTTGCACATATATATTTACACACTCACATCCATGGAGGAAATATTCAGCACACAGCAACACATACATCTCCGTGCTATATCCATTCCAACACACGCACATATATATGTCCATATATGTCACACTCAGGCATAACTTTACAGTGCAACCTCCCTGTGTTCCTCTGTTTATAGCCCTTGGTCTGGGATGTGGGGATTTAATCACCCACTCCAGGCTGATCATTGGGTCATAGGATAATTCAGGTTATAAGGGTTATGAGGCACTGAGCTACATTTTTCCCATTTCCCCAGCTCCACTGGTGATCCAGGAGTAACGTGGGATGTGATTTCACATCTGGACCTTTCCTGCAGGCACGTTCATGCTCCACTCTCAATCTTTTGCAGGGTCCCTGTCCAGAGATGCAGTCCCTTGAGCATCTCTCAGGGCTCAGTGCTGGAGGAGTCCAGACCGAAGCAGTCCCAGTTGAAAATAAATGAGTGGAGACTGTAACTGGAAAATTACAACTGGTTAGAAGTCTAGGGAAAAAAAAGAGAAAAGCAATTTCAAAACAATTAATTACACAATCCATAATGCAATTACAAATGTAGATCAGTTTTATTTTTAAAATATTGAAGTATAAACAAAAATACAGGCTAAATCAAACTTTGGAGAAATCAGTGYCTGTTTTGGTTTTCTCCCAACTCTGAAGAACTGTGTTTGGGGTTTTGTTTGTTGACTGAGACCTCTGGAAACAAATATTTCTGATCAACCTGGAATAAGGTTGTTTTTCCCAGCTGTACAGAACTGCCAGTGAACCAAAAAAAACCCTCACCTGTAATGGTTTTCAGGCCTCTCTAGTTGATACACACACATATATATTTATATATATATATATATATACACACACACACACACACACACACACAGGGGTAATGTGTCTTCCTATGCAGTTTGATGTCATTTCTCGTCGTATCTTTTCCAGAGTACTGTGAAGGACAACTCCATTCACTCTCCCCACAGACAGAAAAAAAGTAAGGTAAGAAATGTTAAAGATAAGCACCGTTATCTAACCAAATATTTGTGGACTGTGGTGGAGTGTGATTTAAATACCCACACTAGGCAGCGAYGAGCGCTTTCATACTGAATATAGCTATCAGCTGCTCGGTCACCCTTCCCCATGTTCAGAAGTTCTTCACAGATCATAAAAAAAMCCCTTATTTTAAAAAGTGCATTCAAAGTATGCTGGCTCATGTGAAAGATTTGCATTTTACACTTGCTGAAAAATACGCTTATTTTGGTATTCTGGGTTTGTTGTTTTTTTTTATTTTTTACTAATGTTCAATACTTATTTTTAGCCAGAACAATCTGCCTGTAACAGAGTGAAATAACACCGCGCGCCATTGCTTTGAGCAACAACTAATAATATTCCAGGCATAACTCTACAGACGTAACTCCGCAGGCATGCCAAGGGTCAGCAGATCTGTTTACTGAAAGGAAAGCCACCAGGATTACAGTCTCTTTTAGATAACGATTATAGGCCTCAGCTACCTTCCCTTTGGATAAATGCCAAACCAGTGCAGGTTGCAGGTATTCAGTTCAGCATTCAGCTCCCAGGCTTCCCAAGCTAAAGAGAAAAAATGCAGAAAGTGAGGCTCAAAGGCAGGCTAAACAACCACAGYCCACCCCGTCACGACTGCACCCTCTGTTCGCTTCTGTACCAACGCTGCTGTGAATTCGAGCTGAGCTCAGGCTGACTGAGTCTAAACAGGTCTAACTTTTGCTGGCGTCCAGCTACGGGTGTTACCCCAACCTCTGGTCCCTCAGCCTTGCTTTTTCCTCCTAACAGAGCACAGAATTTGGCCTGCTAATTCCAGCAGTTTGTAACCTTAGTTAGCCTCATGCCTGTACAAGTCTGCAAGTCAAAAGAGCTTTATTTAAGTCTCTAATTGTATAACTGTGCATCTATTCTTATGCAAATGATGACATGGGGTACTCTTGTGCGTCCAACAGAAGAAATCATTAATCAGACTAACGTCCTTCCCCAAGTCCTCACTCCCGTGCAGTGGKCAGCCCATGGCGCTACCAAAAGCCCATCATGCTAGCTCACTGCCCAAAAACAGGCTGTCCTCATCAGCTCAGCTTGACACTTTTGTTTGGTTCCCTCTCCCCATTTTCTTCTTGAGACCTCTTCACAAATAGCTCCTTGGCTTTCTCCTGCACCCATATCCTATGTTCCCAGATGYTCTGCAGGTCCTCACACTGCCCTGGACACTTGGGAGCAGGAGGGAGAAGTTAACTTCTAGCTCACTACTCTAAGACAACCTTCTTCATGTTATTCTTGTGGTCACTCTCTCTTGCTGACACAGTCCAAATTGGGCATCTCTGTTACGCTGTAGCTGGACTGAATCCTGGGGACTGTAGACTAACCACCGCACATGCCTGGATTAGAGACCTTGCTTTAGAGTGCGTTGCTGTGGAACCAGAGCTAATACCAAGCCTGGAGCGTGTGCAGTGGTGTGATGCTTTGGAGTGCTGTGTGCTACTGAACCAAAGGTATGGAGCTTAGTAGGTGCATGGATTTCCCTTGTTGGCTGGCTTTTTCCTTTGCCGTTCTCACTATTAATGGCCATGGGGTTGGGGGATAAGAGGTGATGCTGACGTTTAAAACTGTTTCCCTAAGGATGTCAGAAGCTCAGAAATCATCTAAAGTTGCCATCAAGAAAATGGAAGACGACTTACCTCCCCCTCCCACCCTTGGCTCAGTCCAGGTCATCGCTCCAGGGAGCCAGGATCTCAACACACTCCCTGTGCCTCCTCCAAAGCAAGCCTTCTCCAAGTTCTACCAGCAGCGTCAAGTGAATGAGCTAAAGAGGCTCTACAGACATATGCATCCTGAGCTCAGGAAGAACTTGGAAGAAGCTGTGACTGAGGACCTGGCAGAAATGCTTAATACTGAAGATCCCAATGCACAGGCATCTGTGAACCTGGACAAAGTTCTTCCAGGAGAGGTTCAGTCCATGCGCTGGATTTTTGAGAACTGGGCACTTGACTCCATTGGGGACCATCAAGCCACAAAGAAGCTGACAGAAGAAGAGATCATTCCCAGTGGGGATGTGAAAAGTACTTCCCKGAGGTTTGAAAGCCAGTCTATCAAYGGGGACAGTCTGTCAACAACAGCCAAGRTATCAGAAACAGACCTTGCCAGAGGGGATGTGCATACTGCCCGGTGGCTGTTTGAAACCCAACCACTAGACTCATTAAACAAACTGTATTCGGATGAAACTGAGGTGCAGGAGGCAGTTCTCAAGGAGCCTGTCCAGGGAGGTGATGTGAAAGGTGCCAGACAGCTCTTCGAAGCACAGTCCTTGGATGCCATAGGACGCTGCTGCTCAGTGGAGGAGAAGAGCATCCTACAACTCAAGTCAGAAATCCAGGAGCTAAAAGGCGATGTTAAGAAGACTGTCAGGCTCTTCCAAACAGAGCCTCTCTGTGCCATCAGAGACAAAACTGGGAACATCCATGAAATCAAGTCTGTCTGCCGAGAAGAAATTCAGAGCAACACAGTCAGAACGGCTCGCTGGCTGTTTGAGACTCAGCCCCTGGATACCATCAACAAGGACACTTCCAAAGTGCAAATAATCCGTGGGATTTCATTGGAAGAAATTGGAAGGCCAGATGTCAGTGGAGCAAGGTGGATATTTGAAACTCAGCCTCTGGATGCCATCAGAGAAATCACAGTTGAAGAACAGGATTTCAAGGCTTCAACAGATTTTGTCACAGGGGCAGATGTCAGTAAGCATCGGATGCTCTTTGAGACCCAGACTCTTGATTCTCTGAAAGGAGAAGCTTCAGAAAGCATTGTAGCCAAAGAACAAGTCATTGGAGGTGATGTGAAATCTACGCTCTGGTTATTTGAAACCCAGCCAATGGAAACCCTGAAAGACAATTTTGAGGTGGGACATTTAAAGAAAGTAGAGCTTTCAGCAGAGGAGAAGGGAGATGTGAAGCAAAGAAAACATGTCTTTGAGACCTGCCCCCTTGGCAGCATCTCCAAGGCATTTGAGGAAGAAATTCCAGCCACCAGCATGGAAGAGGTAGTGAAAGGGGATGTGAAGTCTTTCAAGACCCTGTTTGAGACTATCCCCTTAGACAGCATTAAGGAGGCTGATGCTGAGCCCATCACCAAAGAAGAGGAGAAGATTCCAGCTGGCAACGTCAAAGCCAACCAAATCCTGTTTGAGACAACACCTCTGTATGCCATCAAGGATAGCTTTGGCAATTTCCATGAAGTCACCTCTGTAAGCAGAGAGCAAATCATCAGTGGTGATGTCAAGAACTACAAATGGATGTTTGAAACCAGGCCCCTGGACCAATTTGATGAAAGCACCAAGAAAGTGGATATAATACGGGGGATCACAAAACAAGAGGTGGTGGCTGGTGATGTCAGAACAGCCAAGTGGCTCTTTGAAACTCAGCCCATGGACGTCATTCATCACCAAGCCATGCAAGGTGAGGAGCATCCCTCAGTGAAGCGGGAAATCTCCCAGCGGGGGGATGTGAAAACCTGCAGGTGGCTTTTTGAGACCCAGCCCATCCACACCCTGTACGAGAAGGCTGAAAAGAAGCAGGAGGAGGATGGCAGTGTGCCCCAAGCTGATGTGAAGTCATACACATGGATGTTTGAGACTCAGCCCCTGGACTCCCTGAARGGCCAGGAGGAGCAGTATTTACAAGTCAGTAAGGCATACAGTCAGGAGGAATTACAGGGAGTTGATGTCAAAACTGTCCGGCACTTATTTGAGACTGAACCCTTGGGCAGCAGTGTTGCTGGTGAAGCTGACCGAAAGAAAACCATGCGGTACTCCAGTCGTGTGGAGATACAGTCTGGGGAAGTGTCCAGAGTGAAGGAGTTCTTTGAAGCTAAGCCCTTGGTTACAGCCACCAAACCAACATCCCAGAAGGATGATGGGACAATTGAAGCTGGATCCGTGCACAAGTTCACTTGGCTCTTTGAGAACTACCCCATGGACTCGCTGAAGGACAGCTCTGAGGGCATCCAAGAAATCCCTCCAGAGAAGGATATCAAGGGGGGAGATGTTGGAGGCAAAAGGTTCGTATTTGAGACCTATTCCCTTGACCAAATCCATGACAAAGTGGATGAGACAGAGCTCCAGAAGATCCAGAAAGACACCATGAGCAAAGCTAATGTCAAGTCCTGCACAATGCTCTTTGAAAGCCAACCCTTATATGCTATCCAGGACAAAGAGGGGGGATACCATGAGGTCACCTCAGTGCAGAAAGAAGAAATCATGAAAGGTGATGTGAAAGGCGCCCGGTGGTTGTTTGAAACTAAGCCTCTGGATCAGATCAAGAAGGAAGAAGAGGTGTTTGTGATTAGGGCTGTCACCCAAGAGGACATCAAGAAAGGAGATGTCCAGGCTGCCCGATGGAGGTTTGAGACAGAGCCTCTTGACTCCTTCTCAGGGGGAAAGATGTCTGTGCCCAGAACAGTAGATGATGTGCAGAAAGGAGATGTTCAGTCCAACAAGCAGCTGTTCGAGTCCCAGCAAGTGGGCCAGAAGAAGTATGTGAGGATGGTCAGTGTCAGTGATGTTCAGCGGGGTGATGTGAGGACATCCACTTGGCTTTTTGAAAACCAGCCTGTGGACTCCCTGTATGGGGATGCGGAGAGAGACCCATCTATCAGTACAGTGCAGAGAGAGGACAGCCAGAAAGGGGATGTAAAACGCTGCACTTGGTTGTTTGAAACCCAGCCAATGGACACTCTTAAGGACCCAGAGGTGACRACCAGTGCTGGAGCCCAAGAAGCAATCCCTCGCGCAGATGTGAAAAGTACAACGTGGCTCTTTGAGAGCACACCCTTGGATAAATTTAGTGCTTCTGAAGGTAGTACAGAAACAGAACTGAAAGAAAGAACCATGAAGGAGACTTTAGAGACGCTCTGCACTTGCCAGGCTATTCAGCATGATGGGATCCTCATTGAAGCCAATGATATGGAGAGTGTGAAGATGGTGAAGTACCAGCTCAGCAGCCCAGGTGCTCCAGAGATCCTGAAAGAGGAGATTGTGGGAGGCCATTTGCAAAGGATCATGCTGCAGCTCCTGCACAGAACCAATGTGGAAGCACAGAGTGTGCTGGTGGAGGAGGACAGAGAGGGCAAGATCAAAGTAAGCCCATTGCAGCTACTGGACCAGAGTGAAGCWGTTAAAGGCAAAGAGGACTTGAGTGGAAATGTAGCTAAGGCTTTACAGGGTCTCCTCAGTCAAGATGCTTCCATCAAAAAGGGGATGGTCTTACAAGAGACAAAGTCAGGATCAGTGAAGATGACTCTCTACTCCCTCCTGTTCCATTCTGTCCAACAGAAAGTTGTCAAGGGGGATGTGAAGTCAACAATAGGGAACCTGTTGGCTTCTTCTCAGGAGCAGAAAGCAGCAGCAACCATTAAGCGTGAGGACAATGAGAAGGGAAATGTCCAGCTTTTTGCGAGCTGCATTGAGAAAGGAGATCTAGACTATCTGAAGAATCTCCAGCAGGAGTCGGAGATACAATCCCTCATCTCTTCCCAAGCAGAGCAGGGGGCAGACGAGAGTGTCCCACGGGCTGCSCAGGGGGCTAAGATACATATCTTACCAAATAAAGAGCAAATAGAGAAAGCAATTGCAGAGGGTGAGCCAGGGGCTATGGAGGGAGCAAAAAAGGTGTTCGCATGTGAAAGCAYGGGCAAAGAGGGTGCATTAGAGAGAGAGGCTGTGCATGCAGCAGGTGTGACAGGCACCACTGTGCAATGTCTTGGGAAGCCTCTGCCCACAGTGATGGGAAAGGAAGAAATTCTGTCGGGAGGGGTTAAAGTGACTACGAAGTCAATCCAAAGGGTTGCAGATGTCAGCAAGAAGGCAGAGAAAGAAGAAGCCACCACTGCCAATTTGAAGGAACCCAAAGCTATGATGCAAGGCAAATCTCCAACCCAAGTGACAGCTCAGAGGGGAGAAGTGTCTGTGAAACAGGAGAGTTTGGTGACCRGGGAAGCCAGCCAGATGCAGCCAGAAGAAAAGGCCCTTGGGACTGATCTTCAGGCTGCAATGCAAAGCCTGAGGCTAGCAACAGCAGAAGCAAAAAACATTCAACACCATGTCCAGAGCAAGCTACAGAGGAACAGGGAGGAGGTCCACATGGCCTGCAGGCAGCAGGCAGCCAGYACACAGGGGACAGTGACCCTTCAGTCAACCGTACGTCAACAGGACTCTGCATCCACCACGCAAGAGAGCACCAGCACTGCCATCAGGACCACCACCACTAGAGTCCAGGAGGCATCCAAGACCCACACAAGCGTGTCTCAGAAGAGCATAGCATCACACAAAAAGGTCAGTGCTTCAGAGGAAGTACAGGGAGGACAACTATTGAGCCAGGAAAGCCAAGTTGTGCCTAGTAGAGATTTTAGCATTAAGGATGGCCTTTATACTGCCACACCTGTGAAAACCTATATAAACCCTTTTGTTGAGTCTGATTACAAAGAGCAATCAGTACAAGAAGAAAGAGATGTTATTATCAGAGGGGATGTACAGACAGCTATCAGAGCACTGCAAAGTGCCGCCACAGAACAGCGCCTGGTAGAAAAGGAGGATGTTGTCCGAGGTAATTTAAAAGCCACACTTCAGTCGCTGGAAAAGTCTAATGTTAATGTCTCCAGAGGGGATTTTAAAGCCGCTATGATATACAGAAATGCAGGGCAGTCCTATTCTGAGTGTAAAAAGAAAAACGAGACTCAAGTCGTTAGTAACCAGACTGCTGTAGTGGCTTCAGGGTCGCAGGCTGATAATGACTTTCCTCCTCCTCCTTCAGTTGCTGTGATGAAAGCAGAGCATTGCCCACCCTCAACTAAAGCAACAAGAGAAGGTGCCCGTCCACTACCAACCAGTAAAGATGAAGCCCCAGGATGTTCTGCATCACTCCAGACCCCTCTTCTTGCCCTCCCTTCTCTGTCCTGCAAACCCAGTGA
Organism: Oceanodroma leucorhoa; assembly: GCA_030449065.1. Classification (NCBI taxonomy): domain Eukaryota; kingdom Metazoa; phylum Chordata; class Aves; order Procellariiformes; genus Oceanodroma; species Oceanodroma leucorhoa. Next base: position 7,663,259 of record JASVER010000021.1, read on the forward strand.
TCAGAGCCCTGCAGAGAAGCCCAGGACTCCTCCTAAACCAGAAATCACTGCCCCACCCAGGAAAAAACCTGTTCCCCCTCCAAAACCTGAGCACCTCTTACATGAGGCACATTCTGCCTCTGCAAATAACAGCACAAGCAGATCAACCAAACCCATCCCTCCACCCCTGCCTCCAAAACCTCCAGGCCTGAGGGAGATCAGCAAGCCAAAGCCTCCCCCCACAGAGCTGGAGTTAAGCTGCATGGAAATACGTGAACAATCAGGCCATGGGGAGGTTCAGGCAAAATGCTGCACTTCGGAGACATCTGTGAACAAGCCTATCACTGTTCAGGGTATGAGCCCTGAGAGAAAGCTGCCAAAAAACACTGCCAAAACCCCTCTACAAATGGCAGAGGAAAGGTACAAGGCCAGCAAAGGAGGACAAGGAAAGGTGGTGGAAGACAGTGCTAAGACTTCAAAGCCAGTAAAAAATGGAGTGGTTAGTTCTGAAGTTGAGCAGGGAATGATGAGCAGGAAAGCAGCAGCACCAAGGAGGTGTCCAGGTGAGGTAGTTCAGAGGCATATAGAGCTGTGCCAGGACGAGAACAGGTGCTCTTCAATATCACATCCAACCTGTCCTGGTAGAGCACAGACACTTAACGTGCCAGGACAGACTGAGCCAAGCACCTCACCTGTGGGCCACACCACTCCTCCAAAGAAAGGAGATGACAWTGCACAAAATGCCACATCCAAGGTGGAAAGGGAAAGTGTATCTAATTCTTATGGATCGTGGGATAGTCAGAGAGTCGTGCAGCAGGTGAATGAGAGGAGGCAAATGTGTCATTCAGTGTCCTTCCAYCAGCAGCCAATGAACTCCTCTGAGGAGCAACAGCAGGGGAATAGTGGGCAATTGAAATGTCCTGATGGGGAGGCAGAGACACCTGCCCAGGAGATGCCAGCAGTTGTTATGAGAGAAAAAAACAAGAGAGAAACAGAAGATGAGCGTCGGAAGAGGCTGTCAGTACACAAAGAGGAGATCATGAAAGGCAATGTCAAGGAGGCTATGGAGATCTTTGAGAACCTCAGGAGACAGGAGGAGTTGCAAGAGATCTTGACTTGGGTGAGGGAGTTTGAGGAGAAGACAAGCAAASTGGACGTGAAAGCTCTGAAGAGCTTCTTTGAGAAGGTCCCTGATTGGGTTGTTTGTCAGAAGGCCCGTCAGGCCAAGCAACAGGACARGGCTGAGACACTGGCAAAGGAGGACACTGACAGTGTCTCCTCAGTGGAGCTGGTTTTCGGGGACCTGGAACGAGCAAGTGCTGAGATTATCCACCTGAAGGAGCAGACACTTGCCCGGCTCCTGGACATCGAGGAGGCCATCAAGAAAGCTCTTTATTCTGTCTCTAGTCTCAAGTCTGAGTCAGACATCGCTGGGCTCTCAGGGCTGTTCAAGGAGTCCCTGGGGAACACCCAAAGCTCTGTAAGCAGCAGCAATATCCGTAAAATCAGTATTGTCTCAAGCAAAGCCAAGCAGGAGGCAATCGCACTGGAGACAGGGGAAGCAGCATCTGTGGAAGGTGCAAAGGTGGCAGAAAAGCCCGAGGTAACCAAGGCAGAGCTAGAGGTCCCCCGTCTCGTTCAATCTCGCGTCAGCTCTCCCTCCTCACCTTCCTACATCTCCATTGAGTCTGCTGCCAGGAAACCAGCAGAATCACCCAGGGCAGCACATTCCCCCTGGGACGTCCCAGACTGTCTTGACACTCCAGGAAAGAGGGATGCTTTTGCTCAGGACAGCTTTAGCTCCTTTAACCATCCATCAGCAGGGTCTACTGGGCATGACATGACCCCCTTTGAGAAAAGACCAGAACCCGGCCAAACAAAAGCTGGCCTGAGCTCAATGAARCAGCAAACTCTTGGCAATACCAACCATCCGATCACTGAAAAAGAGAGGTGCCCTCTGGACACCTCCAAAGGCAGCTGCCACTGTGGGATGAAAGGAGGATTTTCGGACTACTGCTCCCTGAATGTCCCTAGCCCGCAAAATCCGCGGAGGCAGAAAAGCATCTTGGAGCTGCAGACAGGGCCCGATGGGTCCAAGCTCTATGGAGCCACCCGGACTGTCATGGAGCAGTATGAGGAAATGGACCAGTTTGGAAACAAAATCATCACTTCTTCCACCACGGTCACCAAGCAATCTGAGACACAAACATCTTCCACGTGTGATGTTTCTCATCCCCAATATGAGGTATCTGCCTCACCCGTGTTTCGGAGGTACTTGAAGAGCMCAGGCAAAGACTTCCACACTAATGGCAGTTTTCAGGAGCCAGGAGTGGTCTTTGTCACCTTTGGCAACTCCAAGCCAAAGAAATAGGAGATTCTGGAGAGCGAGAGAGAACTGTATGAGACAAAAAAGAAAGTCCACAGTAAAAAAATCTCCTGGTTTATCCACATTACACACAGGGATTCATCTACATCCAAAGGACTTCTCAGGGTCATCGTCTTGGTGTTTGCATACAGACAGGACACATGCAGTCTGCCTTGACACTGGAGGAGAACGGCCGTCACCTGGCCAACCCAATAGACTTGGTGCTGCACGACAACCCAGAGCCCTGACACTGTTAGAAGCACAAGGGAAAAATCCATCCATGGGCACCTTAGGGTAGCTTCTTCCCCCTAGAGTGTTTGGGGATGGGGGGAGGAGGGTTGTATTGGGCTTCTCTGAACTAATGCAGAAGAAAGGGTAGGTAGGATCAATTAAAGAACCAACCAACCCGTTCATAGGCAAACACACACACATTTATTCTACCTTCTTTTTCTAATTTCAATACAGACTCTCCAAGAAGGGCATCCTAAACACACATATATACACATGCTCATATTGATGGGTGGGTTGGATATGTTTTCTCTTAACCATTAACAAAAGAAAAGGAAAAAAAATCTTAAATTGTTGTCACTATTGGGGTTGGGGGAGGTATTTATCAGTTTATTTTTCAGTTCCTGGAAAGTGCTCGATGCTACTGAAAATTGTCAAGCCAAGACCTACAGTTATCATCAGTGCCATTCCCCCAAAGAAAGTTGCTATGAAAGATTCTCTACTTGAGTCAGAATGGTTACTGCTTTCCTTTCTTTATTTTTAGAATTGTAATTTATTATTCAATATATACAAAAACCTTATTTTAGATTTTCCATGCTTTCATGTATGTTTACTCTTTAAATTTTGAGACTTTGTAAAGCAATTTTCTTTTTACTATGACTTTGTTTTGTACATTCTCAACTCAAGATTTTAGATATTTTGTGGCTTTTTTTTTAACTTCTATTGCTGCGTTCTGAATGTAAACATTACCTCTAAAAATACTTTGGTCTGGTTGAGTTTCTTTTGTTGAGTGCTTGTTTCCTTTCAAAGTACCTAGAAATCATCTCTCAATGAACCAGTTGAATCACATATTGAGAGCACTCTAAATCACTGGAGGGATTTAGTCTACATCTTCTTTACAATGTGGGTGGATTAACAGCCCTGCGGCAAGCAGCCTTCACACTCTTGCCTGAAAACTGTGTTGAGTCCAGGGTGATATACACCCCCCAATCCAAGACCCTGTGTAGGTGTGTGGAGACTGGGTGGGATGTATACACCAAGAAGGTCTGAACACTTGCCTGTACCGATTTTCTCTGTGTGAGAAGGTAGCAGAGGTGGTGTGCCTCCATAAGCCTTACGAGGAGGGGCAGTTGATGAACCAGCCGTTACTCAGTGCTGTGCCTCAACTCACATCACAGGTTGGCCTCAGTTTGGGAATGAGATGAGTGAGCACGGAGTTTGCTCCAGGTGTGGGAGAAGGTGAGGAGCCTACAGAGTGACTGGATGGTTTCTCAAGGAGCTGTGTCGTACCGCCTGGCTCAAACTTAGGTTACCAACCCCTGGGTCTGACTGTAGACTTTCTGCCTAGTCTATGGCAAGCCACCTCATCTCTCAGTGCATCAGCTTACTTTTCTGCAGAAGGGGACAGTAACCTCATTCAGAAAAACACCATGTTTCACTAAGATGTTGTGGTTAATATTCTTTTTTCCTCTGATGGAAAAGAGCTTACATTGATTATTGAAGAGAAGGACACTGGGGAGGAAGGGACTGTTTCAGCATCTATCACTTCATATCCCAAAGTCCGTAGCTAGGTTTTTAAATAGCAAATAATATTTCAAATCATGCAATACCTTCTTCAAGGTAGTGTAGACCAAGTAGAGGTTCTGTTTCAACCCTCAGAAAAGCAAGCACATACCCAAACCTCTTTGGTTTGCCTCTAGGACCCCATAAATTTGAAAGTGAGATATGCCAGAAGAATATCGTTTTCAGTTCCACCAAAGAATCCACCGAAGGTTGAGGTAGAAGAGCAGATCATCATAAACTGAGCATATCTGGTTTCAGGGAATCAGAAAAAAATAACTGCTTAGACCTTCCCAATTGTTTTAGTAAGACCAGTTGTAGAAACAGGGTAGAATTAATAATTTGGAGCTGGTCTTCAAAATTTTTCCAACACTGCTTTCTTATCCTTGATTGTTTCTCGTCTTAACTTGTTTCAGGATGCCCGTAACACATGTTTGTTTCATTTCCTTTTAAGGACAGCTGCAGAGCAGTTTTAGTGAGCTGCAAACAGGTTACTTGGGCAATGAAAATGATTCCACAGGAATTCAAATAAACCCAAATATCCTGCACTACCAGGGCTTAAAAATACTGATCTTATTGTTTGTGTTTCTGGTTTTACAGGATTTCTAAATGTCTCAATGAGCCATTTATGAGGCTAAGATCATTTGAGATGTGTTTCTTTCATGGTATTTCCATCAGCCAGGAACTGAAATATCATGAGGGGACAGATGTTGCATTATTTCAGGACCAGACATGGCTCCTTGAAGCACTGAAACAGCTGGAGAAAAAAACAAATGCAAAGATTTGAAACTCAAATACAAGCTGAAGGATCAGCTCATATTCTCAGACCTTGCAATAATAAACCAGCAGAGCACATACAAACTTTCAAATCCCAAATGAGTTGTCATAGTTTTTCTGCGATCTTTGGATACAAGACACGACATTGTTCACTATTTTTTGCCCTAGTGGGTCGCTACATTCTCACTCAGTGCTAGGTAGATATTTTCAAGAGCAAAATGGCTGGGAGAATTACYTGGGCCAGTGGACAGAGGACAGATGGCCTTGTCTTAACTGTGCCTCCTTGAGAGTTCAAAGGACAAATTCAACTACAGATCTGGTTCTCTTGCAGCAGTAGACATGAGATATGCCACATTTGAAGTGCCTACATCTAGCACTACCCTTCCCAGCTCCATTTCAGCCACTGGCCTCCCTGAGGATGCTTAGTCTTAGGTCAGAAAGCTTTGTGCTCACCATCTTCTCCACCTATCATAACACAGGCATTTTCAGGCTGACCCCTCCTACTATAAAGATTTTAATTGACCTAGGGAAGGCAACAACTGATAAGCCATAAGCCAGCTGCAATTTTCAGCGTGGCAGTAATCAGCATTGTGCTAGAAGAGCCTTGCAGGAACACTCTGTAACTGCTTTTCACAGAAGTCTTAAGATAATTTCCTTGCCCACAGTGCCATTCGATTGCTGCTAATCACCTCTCTATCTTCCAAACCATTAGGAAGGCTTATTCCTGAGGCTGATAAAAATACCTCTGAAGAGCAAGAGTATTTGCCATGCATCAGACAGTGAGCACTTAAATTCCCTGGTGAAAGAGACCTGCGTCCCCTATAAAAGTTTATCCCACTTTGGATACACGCTCCAGGAGTACATACATTCATTCCCAGCTAAGAGTAGAGAGATCTTGTTTGTTTGCTAAACATCTCTGCTTCCTTGCTTGGTCATGATTCAAAGAAAGAATTTTTTCTTATACAACAGAGGCATGTCAACAGTTACTTTCTTCTCTGCCAGGACACCCACCTTCGTGCTGTATGAGAGCTCGTCACTGTCAGAGGAAATGCCTGCCAGAGTACCTAGACGTAACTGTGATCTGTACTGCCAAATACAGTAGAGTTGATCCATTGGCTGAGATTTATTATCACCAGGACTGGCACTTTGCTCCATCATCACAGATGATGCCGCATTCATGCAGCTGCCCATCACCACTCGCTGTTCTTTGCCAAATAGCCTGCTCATTTCCTCCAGTGAAGTGACATCCATGCCAAAGGCGCAGGGCTTCAATTTCACTTGGAGAGACCGGCTAACGTGGCATCACTTTCCATCTGGTTTCTGCTACCATCTTCCATTTGAAAGACCTATCTTATCTTTGCACAAAAGCATATTTCTGCTTCACCTTCACCAGCACTGCCCTCCCATTGGCACCAGCACAGTTCTGTAGTCACACTGGTGAAATTCATCTTGCCTAACAGACTAATTTTGTCCAACTACATGGGCCTGTTTTAGAGTGGATGTATCATTTTTTTGATTCCCTTAACTGGACCTCCACTGAGTATACTGGGAGTTTAGACACCCATTACATACATAGACACTTACAGAACTGTGGTCTTCTCTCTGTAGAGGACTGGAATAGCAGAGGTACGCTGAGATCATTGCAGGCTGAAGGAAAGACAGGGGTTTTGTTTGTATACTTCCCTCTAGAGAGAGGGAAGAAAACCAAAGACGTAAACTCTTCTTCTTAAAAGTGTTGTCATAGGAAAACAAAGATGACTTGACCTTACCAATATGTTCAGCCAAAATGAAGGTAATTAAAAAAAATTGGTCTCCCAGGTGTCTGTTGCAAATAAAAGACAGGGTTCTTGTTCCCTTGTCAACTCATCTCTTGAGATACAGAAACACCTTTCATGTTTCATAGAATCATAGAATCATAGAGTCATAGAATGGTTTGGGTTGGAAGGGACCTTAAAGACCATCCAGTTCCAACCCCCCTGCCGTGGGCAGGGACACCTTCCACTAGATCCCGTTGCTCAAAGCCCCATCCAACCTGACCTTCAACACTTCCACTAGATCCCGTTGCTCAAAGCCCCATCCAACCTGACCTTCAACACTTCCAGAAGCTCACAGCTTCTCAAGGTAACTTGTTTCCTCTGGTCAAAGCTAAAATCTGGCCATCAGCCCACTCCATGTAAGAGCAGAAAGTAAACTTGCCTTYTCTCTGAGCTGACAACACTGCAAACCAGGGTGAGCACATATTGAACAAAAAGCCAGAGGGATCAGAGAGCACCAGCAAAACTCTATCAAATCACACTGTGGCAAATTACCCCCAACAAAGAGGCAGAGATGCCCTCATGTGAGGGAATATCAGTACTCAGAGCACTGGCCTAGTCAGTCAGAGTTAGGTTAGGCTCAGCTGTGCTCCTTCTGGGGCTTTAGACAGACTTGAATCATAGAATCATAGAATCATAGAATCATTAAGGTTGGAAAAGACCTTTAAGATCATCGAGTCCAATTGTCAACCCAGCACCCRTGCCCACTAAACCATGTCCTGAARTACCACATCCACACRTTTTTTTGMATGTCTCCAGTGTTGGCGACTCCACCACTTCCCTGGGCAGCCTGTTCCAATGCTTTACTACCCTTTCKGTGAAGAAATTTTTCCTAATATCCAATCTAAACCTCCCCTTGACTTGCAGATGGACTCACCGGGTAAGCTGAGCCACGGTGAAAAGGAGTGCACAGAGATATCCACATTGCCACCAGCATCCTCTGGATTACTTGACCATCCAGACAACCTGGAGCCATTTCTGCAGCTAGGCTGATGTCCAAGCTTCTTTATTCCCTTTCTCTCTGCACTATAAAATAGCTGGTGTTCGCAATGCTTTCCAGAGATATTCCCTGGGCTATTCACATAAAGTGGTRTTTGAGGAATCAGGTCATGGCATAAAATACAGTCCACAGAGTAAACATACTGGAGTAAACCACCAGGTTTATGGAGCTGTGGAAGCTTTAATGCTGAGATGTGCTGCCTTTTTAGGGTTTGGACTATGTGGTCTCTGTAAGCAGCCATATGATATCAGTGATTTCAGGAGTTGCCCAGCCAGAGTTTTTGAGTCAAAGCCTCTGAACAATATTTCTTACCTTACTCAAGGCTTTTAAATTATTCAACTGAGTGAATCATTTGCTCTCGATCAAATGAATAATTTTTCTCATCAGGGGTCCAAGAGTGTCTTTCTGTCCTGACTGAAAATTAATGCTGACCTATCCAAGATGACAAGTAAATTGAGTCAGACAGGAATCCGAACTCTCACAACAGATCTGCRAAGGAACGTCAACAAGAAAGTCCAACACAAGCAGAAGATTCAGCAAACTAGCTTGCAGATGCATTTCCAWGTGGTCAGATTCAGAGTTATTTAACTTCAGTTTCTCCTTCTTCTTCAGCCCCTGTTGAAAGAAGTGTGTGCCTCATGCCTGCAGCCTGTCTACTCCATGGAGCGTGTGGTCACTGACAAAGTCTGTGTGCACCGCTCATGTTTCTGCTGCCAGGTCTGCGRGAGGAAGCTAAGGTGAGTGGTAGGAGCCAGATGCATTTATTTTTAAGGGATGTCCAAGTAGTTTCCATCACAATAGTCSAAGGGTAATTCCAACAGGGCAGGCTTCAGGAAGTGAGAAAGGGCAGACAATACCCCTGATACAATCTGCCTCTCCATCGCTAGAGTCTGAAGACTGCTCACCTCAAGCTTGTAGACACCTGTGGATCAGGAATCTGCATGGTGGTGCAAGGGTGAGCTGAAAATACAAGAAATATTTACAATTTGGGAATGCTGATATGGAATTTAATTGGAAGAGTTGTTTGGATGCCTCACATGTTCGTGGAGTCAGGTAGGTTGGCAGGTACCTCTGGAAGTCTCCACCCAGCCTCCTGCAGGTCCAAGGAGGGCAGGTAGCTCAGGAACATGTCCAGGAGGAGTGTGAATGGCTCTAAGGATGGAGATTCCACAGCCTCTCCATTGGGGCCCCTCTTTCAAGATTTGACCACCAGTGAAAAGGTTTTTTCTTATCTCTCATCACAATTTCCTGTGTTACAACTTGTTCCCRTTGCCTCTCATCCTGTCACTGTCCACCTCCAAGAGCACTCCAGCCCCGTCTTCTCTATAACCTCCCATAAAATAGACACACACGGCAATRTGTTCCTCCCTCTTAACCTTCTCCTTATAAGACCTAGCTAACCCAGATCTCAGCCTCTCCTCAGATGACGCATGTTCCAGACCCCTGACCACCTTGGTGGCCCTTTGCTGGACTCCTTCCACTATGTGAATGSCTTTCTTGCACTGAGGAGCCCAAAACTGGACAAAGGACTCCACATGTGGTCCTACAAGTGCCAAATGCAGAGGAATGGTCACTTCTCTTGACCAGCTGGCTGGGGTCTTGCTAATGCAGCCTAGGATGTAGTTGGYTTCTCTGTCACAAGGGCACACTGCTGGCTTGTTGGTCACTGAGACACCGCAGTCCTTTTCTGCGAGGCTGTTTGCCATCCTCTTGGCCCCCCAGGTGTACAGACACTTTCTCCCATCATACCGCTGTTGTACCATGGGGGCCCAGTTTTGCCCTGTGTAGTTTTACCCATATGGTCCATGCTGTGCATAGAGGGGGAGAGATGAAGTGGTGGTATGAAGCCTGGCCCCTAAATGAGAAAGGGATTGCACATAACCTGGACTACAGCTCTCGGAGGTATTGTAAGGAAATGTTTAATTTTTCACGTTTTGCATTTTGAAAGAAAAACCAAACAAATCCTCAGAAAACCAACACTACTTTTGAAAGGTTTCATTCTTCAAACCCCTTCCCTTCCCCAACAGTTCCCACTGAAAAACAATTTTGCTGAAAACCTGTCCATCAGTGCTACTGTTAATCCTTCCCTCCCACACAGCCRCTAACAGCTATGCCAATGTGTGTTTTCCAGCTTGCAAAACTATGCTGCCCTCCATGGGGCGTTTTACTGCCAAGTCCACTACAAGCAGATGGCTGGAGCTAAAAGCAGAAGTGAGACGGAAAAGCTGGAGCACCGGCTAGGAAACCATCAGGTTCAGCGAGTGGCAATGGTAGGCAGAGGACCACAGCCCCAGGACTGGTATAACAGGGCCAAAAAGATAACTGAGACAAGAGAGAAACCCACATCCTTCAATGCACGGTGGCTGGCCGAGCAGAGGCAAGAGCTGAACAGCAGGTCTGTCCTCTTAGGGAACAAGCTCAGACTGGGCTGGYCACCTTCAGAAACAGCCTTGTTGGCTCTAGATGGAAAAGCCGGAAAGGGAGCCTGTTCTTGGAAAAAGCCCACACTGAGCCTGCAAACCTACCAGGCTGCGGGCAGCAAGGCAGGCAGGATGATGCTCAAGGGTCAGGAGGGAAAATCAGTGGTGGAGGCAGCAGTGGAGAAGGGAAGCTTCTTACCTGGTGTCACCTATACCAAGGAAAGAGAGCAAGCGTGTTCCTGGCCCAAGACTGGAGAACAGAGAGATGGTGAAAAGATTGGGCATGGGGACCTGCCTGAAGGGAAGCGAGGGGGCAAGGTGTCCCAGCGAGTGGCTGCGATCCAGCAGGGCAAAGCCCAGTTGAAGAGAAAACCTGCCTCTGCCTCCTCCCCTCTAGTCCTGGAGCCTGTGAAATCCCTGCCTCGTGGCTCACTTGTCCACMACGCCACACATCAAAGCACTAAACCCACCAACTGGATGTACCTGGGGGGCACAGGGGGCTGCATCCTCTCTGCTGCAGAGCTCCCAGTGAAGGAAAATGAGGTCTGTGGGTCTCTAAGCACAGCCAATGAAGGAGGCACAATGCCTGCAATGACAGATGACAAGCCTGAACTGACCATAACCACCCCAGCTACTGCAGGAGACAAGCATCATGTTGGAGACGGAATGAACAGCCCACAGCCCATCTGTGTGCCAGGAGAGGCCGAAATCAGAAACTCCACAAGTATAGAGCTAAAATGTGGAGCTGAGGGTGTTGATYCCCCTGRAAATGAAGCTGAAGAAGCCCATTGSCTCTCTGRTGTGTCAAGGACCCCTTATGTATCTTCTRGCTCCCTGGAGCCGGAAGAGTTGAGTGTATCACCTGAGATTGCTGAAGTGGTGAATGAGAAATCAAAGGTAAACACCGATGAGTTCCCTGGGAAACAGATACCAGTAACTTTAGGGGAAAATATGCAGCCATCCAGCATAAGCCATTTGCCCAGAATTGAGAGCAAAGGGGCAGAATTTGAGAAGACAAAAGAAGTTAAACCAGTAAGTACGTCAGAGTTTCTGGAAAAGCCCCATCCTGAGCATACATCTCAGGAAAACAAAGTAGAAAAGAGCAGAGTCTCTTCRCCTAGTTTGCCAGGTAAGACAGAAGACCACAGTGTGTCCTGTCTGCAAGAAAGAGAACCTCAGGACACATGTGGCCCACTGATAACTAACCTTCATGAGGATATTTTGAGACATGATATAAAATCTCCTGGCAAGGATTTTCCAGTATCAGCAGACACACCTCTGAAAGGAACCTGTGCCACTTGGCCCTCACATGGTGAAGTTAACAACTCCAAGTCAAAGGATCCCAGAAAAGCTCTTAGTGGAAATATCTTTCACATTTCTGAGCAACCAGCCAAGACATTAGACTCTTCCAAACCAAATATATCCTTGGACAAATCCAGAGGTCATCCACTGGGTGAAGAAAAATTGGATCTGAAACTCCCAGGGGAAAGCACTGTGCATACGTCAAGGCCTGGTGCCCAGAGCAAAGAGACCAGAAGCAGTCAAGCCTGCACAGAGATGTTAGGTAAAGGTTTCAGGCTTGGGAAAAACCCCTTCACTATGCTTTTTGGTTCTGAAGACAAAGGCAGCACTCCCAAGAAGGAAACAACAACCCAAAGGAAACCCACTAAGCCCCAGTCCGCCCTTGTCACTTTGTTTGGTTCCTCCTCAGAGAAGAAGCAGAGTCAACGGGAAAAACCTGCAAGATCTTCAGAACAAACAAATATTGACGACAAGCCAGAAAAGCCCCAGGGCCTCCTCAGCTCCTCCAGCCAAGCAAAACAAAAGACCTCCAAGAATGATCAGATGCCACAGCGAGGAAAGATGGAGGTCTTCCCTAAACATATCCAGAAGAGCTCTGGAAGCTTCTCAGATTCTACTGAGGGCAAGGAGACCAACGTCATGTTGTTGGCTCCTGGCACAAGCACTTCATGCGATGATAAACACGAGAGAACTGAATTTGACATTCATGACCCACTGCCTTTAAATAGTCAGGTTCAGCAGCAACAGGACAGCTGTTGGCCCTCTCTCATGCCAGCGCAGGAAAATCAGAAAGAAGCTGCAGTAACCTCGGAAGGTGGAACAAACCCTTTACATCCTACCCCAGAGCTTATACCTGCAGCTGATAACAGCAAAAATCTCATCAGGGAAGGAAATCATCATGATGCTCATCTACTAGAAATTCAGAACCTATTGAGTTTGGATATCCAGGACACAGTGATAGAGGATGGGATATTTTTTTCACCAAMCAATTCAGAAAAGTTACCCAAGGATGCTGAGCTTCAGTTAGAAAACGTGGATTTTCTGGAGGACAATAACTTGTTCTTTTCTGGAGATTTTCCCAGCACGACAAGTAAAACCCCACATTCAGACTTGCAAAATTCAGAGGCAGAAACTCCACCTTGCTTTGATCCAAATCCTTCAGAATTATGCCAGGAAATCCCAGTAGAAACAAATGCCCCACTAGTGCTGTGGAACACCTCCAGTCTCTCGCTTCTTGCTGGACAGGATGAGATTAATATTAGAGACCCAGAAGGGATTCAGAGCTGTGCACTGCTGCAGGAGTTGGATCCACAGTGCCAGGCTCCAAAGGCTGCAGAAGATACATTTGGATTGGGTCTCAGTGCTGGAGGCTCAACAAACAAACATCTCTCTACAGAGGAAGATAATTTTCCCCCAATGTACATGTTCACCAGCCATGCTTCTGAAACTTTTATTCAGKGTGTCTTTGATCCTTTTGATGTTGATTCAACCAAAATGGGCCAGAAGGCTCCTGAAAAAATGAACAGGAGCAGAAAAACATCAGGAGTTGAAGAAGATTACGGAAGTCTCTCTTCCGCAGATGTGAATGTGTTAAATGATGGCCTTTCAGACCAGGAGTTCTTTATATAGTTGAAAAAAAAGAAAATTAAAAAAAGCACCCACCCCCACAGCACAAATTAGCTGATATGGGACAAAAATTGACTACGAAATCAGTTTAGAAATGCCCTATTCCTCTGGCACAAGATAAATTCAGTTGTGCATAGGCTGACTTATTAATGGCTTAATGAGCTAAATTTAAGGTCTTTATCCTAGTCATAGTGGGTCAGTGCTCAGTTCCCAAAAAAGAACATTGCAAGAACTGGCTTCACTGTGAGGAACCCCCAAGGAGAGACCAACCAGCACCCTGTTCTCTGCACCCAGGGGTCTTCTGCAGAGGGGATCTTCTGCACAATCTACTGCCGAGGTCCCTCAGAGGATGTCTGCATGGCCACTGTCTGCATGGCAGAGGGGAGACAGACCTCCAAAGAGGTGCAACCAGCAAGCAGCCATGAGCAACAAGCTAATCAAGAACTGGAAAATTAATGAGAACAGAAAGCCATTATCAGGAAGGAACCGAATCCTTGGCCACAAGCGCACAAGTAAAATGTAATGGACAAAGGCAAAGCTGCGGGGGCCAAGGTGAAGATTTGTCTCCAAATTAGGTTTAGGTGTCTGCAGTATTAGTGTTTCAGTGTAAACCAGATGCTTAAGCCAACATCAGAGTCAATGGGGAATTAGTAAGTACAGTCTGGGGAATGATTCAGCCCACCCTAAAACAGACAACTGCATTTGAAAAGCTAACAGCTCTCTGGACTCTATTAACTGTGTCAATCCCTCTGCACTAACTACAGTGCAGCCTTAGGTATCTGTCTCACRTACAGACAACTACATTTAGACATCCAGAGATGAATCCAACCCAAAACATCATACACCTTTTCACCATATGGCTTGCCTACACTTAATGATATCTCACTCCCCTTGTTATATTTTTCCTTCAGTAGACTGCAAAATTGCTTCACATAGGAGGTCACCATCATTAGCCTCATTGTACGATGATGAGCGAAGATGAGTGAAATGACCTTGCCAAGGTCACCTGGTCAGAAGGGCAGAGGAGGAAAGGGAACCCAGGTCTCTTGAGGTCTTGGGGTGTGGGGACATTGCTACATCCGCTCTCCCTGTGCGGTTGCTCTCTGACTCTCCCTGATGCCCTTTGCTGCCATAACATAAATGTTATAGGAGTTAACAATTATACTAATGATAAACAAGCTCACCAGAAACCTCAGAGGGTCAAAGCAAGAACACATGTGTTATGAAAAGGATCGTGGAACCTATCACTTCACCTGTTTTAATCAGCTTTCTGTAAAACAAACAAAAAAAAAAATAAAAAGGAGATGTTAAAATAATTCATTTTTAAAATAAAAAAACCCAACAACTTCCCTACCTCACCAGTGCCGAAATAACCCTGGCTCTTTCAGATCTGCTGGAGGAATAAAACTGCTTAATGACTGCATCTGCTGCAAAGCAGTGTGTCAGTGCTTTGTGCAGGGAGACTGTTCAATCAACATGAATCAGGGAAAAAAGAGATGTCCTTGAAAGTTACATGAGTCATTAGATGCTGAAGTTGGTCTCACCTTGGGATGGGACACGAGATTTGGGACAGAGGTGCTGCCATCTCACAGCCCTGCCTGTAACCTTGTGAAACTGTATTTATAGCTGGAGAAATGAGATCTAAATGCTTGCAGGGATCAAGCACCTTTCACTGAAGCAGTGGGAAGGGGGTGGCCTGTTACCTGTGCCAAAGACACGAGTGGCACCGCAGAACAAGTTGTCTCTAGCACATGACACCCATAAACCTGACCTCTCCCTGCCAGCACTAGGAGGAAGAGGGAAAATGCAGGAGCACCACAGCTGGTGGGTACAAATCCGTTCTGGCCGCAATTCACCCCAACATACAGGTGTCCAAATGGGTCTCCAACCACAGTCACTCCTGATGTTCAGAGCTGTGTGAAAGAAAAGCCAAGTCCATGACTTAGTGCATCAATGCCCTACTGCTCGYACCAGCCTTCCTCCCCAGGCAATGGTTTCTCTTTCTGAACTATTCTCTTGGATGCTCCCTCTCCCTTCCCCTAGTCCTTGACATTTGTACATGGATGTACAGGCTTTCCAGCTGCCCATCCCAGGTCTTCCCGGAGACCTGCTGATTTCTCATGCCCTCTGATAGAGGCTTTTCCATTTTCAAGAGGCTTTGCAAGCATTAGTAATCCACCTGGGCAAAACTGTCAGACAGAGAGAAATAAGCACAGAAACTCTAGCAGTGGGGCTCCAGAAAACAGAGGTTTGCAGGGCTGACCCAGCCTTTGTCCCTGAGAGATCTCCACCATGCAGGATTGACCCACTTAGCCCCAGATGATGAAGACAGTCATAAGAACAATGACTTTTCTATGAGAAATGTCATCTTAGGGTGACAGGGTTTACAAGGGACTGAAGCTTTCCSAGGGCTTCAGAAGAGCCTGTCTGGTGACGTTAGAAAGAACAGCCTCAAGAAGTCACATCTGTGTTAGTGCATGAGACTGTAGTCATGTCTGGGTTGCCCCCAAGGAGATTTTATAGTCAAAATCTGACCTCTTTGCCACAGGAGATGCTGGTGGCTGAGGAGCAGGAGGGAAGACCTTGAGCCACACACAACAGGGTAAGCTTGAAGACTTCAGCTTGTTGCATGTTGATGGAAAAGGCACCTACTCCCTGTTCAGCAGGACAGGGTCAAAATACCTCTGCCATAAYGGATTTCCTTGGCCAAGTCATCCCATGACATGGCCAGAGATGGATTTAGGGTAAAAGGAACCTCTGGAGGTTGCTTAGCTCGACCTCCCATTCAAGGCATGTCTCTGAATAATAGCAAGTCCTCTCATCCAAGGATGTGGATCCAGAGCCCAGTGATATCTTTGGCTGTGTGGTGTGTGCACATGATATATGCACATYGCTGGTGTGAATTTACATGACTCTAAGTAACATTTACTCCTCTTTTCCTTTRCTCCCAATAGCATTAACCAGTACGACCTCTCTCTCCCACTCCAGCTTAGGGGGTGATGTTTTAAGATCCTATCTTCTACCCCTCTTCTCACTTCCATAAGCATGCCAGTGTCATACCCACTCATGAAACACCAACCCAGACTTGTGTGATCCTTCAGTAACTTTGCTGGAGGCTCAGACGTACTATCTGGGTTGAGAGTGAAGGACAAAGAATTTGAGAGGAGACATGAAGTGAGCAGGTCAGTGTCTAGTGACCTGTCCTTATCGCTCTGGTGAAAGCAGCCAGGAGACCTTTACCAAATTACACACTGAATTTCATACACTGAGGGCAATCCGGCTTTCCAGTTTCCAGGAATAAAGATCAAACCACTCAGGGAGTCTGTCCAGGAAGCAGCTCAGACGTGTAGCAGAAATCAGGTCAATCTGCTTTTCAAGTGACATCAGAACCTCGGGCAAAGCCAAGCTGGTATCATTTCTTATCGCCAAATCCTGTGTGCTCTGTATGTCTGTGTGCATAGCGTGCTGTTTTTCTTAAGGGTACTCTCTAAGCCAAATATATTTTAGGTTTCTCCCCAAGACACTGTAGTTTAAATCTAGTTTTATGACTAACCAGAGTTTCTACATGGGGCAAATGAAAACCGACAGCTTGGGACACAGCTGTCAAGACCAAGTCTACTTGACTACCAGCCATATTTCCTGGTCCAGAGGAGAAGTGCTTTTCTACTTCTCTTTCCTATRATCTCCAGGATGGGCTATATATCCATTAAGTCATTAATGAGAGCAGCGAATTTACTCCGTTTGCTTCACCACACTTAGGAAAATTAGCCCTCATTTGTAGAGTCACAACTTCATGTCTCAGACAAAAACCTTGCCCTGCAGCACAGTTGTCTTCAGGAAGCCTGGAGAGACACTCCGGGCTGGGACAAGACAAACTGTCCCCATGCTGTCCCCAAGCRTGGTAATGCTCTGGCACCTTTGTTCTGGCCCCAAGAACAGGGAGGGAATGGCTGGTGACAAAGTACACCCTGGAAGACTGCAGTATATCATCGTAATGGATGAACGTTCTGATACAAGTGCTCATTTTATCACACCTGATTAGGGGTTTAGTGCTCACATAGTTTAAACATTAATATTTGCCTATTTAAGCAATGCGTCCTAGTGCAGCCTGGCCATAGAGGTAGTCACCATGGCTGAGTTTGGAGTTTTTATAAGTGCTCTGGGGGAGTTTGGGCTATATCAGAAATTGCTGGTACTGTTCCTCTCCCTCCCATTACTTCTTAATCCTTTCCAAATGATTGGCCAAGTGTTCATGGTTGTGGATGTGCCTCATCACTGTGACACCAGYTGGATCCGTGCCATCGGCCCCAACCTGACGGAGGAAGAGCAGCTGAACCTCACCCTGCCCCGGGGCCCAGATGGGGCATTTGAGCAGTGCTCCATGTACTCRCCAGTGGACCGGGACCTYGGCTCCATCATGGCGTACGGCCTGAACRCCACGGAGAAATGCAGGAGTGGCTGGGTGTACCCCTCAGCACAACCGCCGTCCCTGCTGACCGAGGTCTGTAATCACCTTTTGACATGCTGGGGACGTGGAAGGGAAGGGATGGGCATATCCTGTCCTGTAGTGTGGTAAGCCAATGCCAGCTGTGGTGCAGTCAGGCTGAGATTTACACCAGGCACTGGGGGACCTTGGCTCCATCACACAGATGGCAGCTGTAATCCTTGGAAGGTTGTTGCAGGAAGACCATGATGTAGGTGCCCAGGGAGGCCACAGACAGAGATGGTGGGGGTGTGAGTCTAGCACATGCTCTGCCCACCATCCCTCCCCTTTCCAGCATCCAGGCCCTTGAACCCATGATGTATCTTACCTTTTGGGTCTCCCTGCCACAGTTTCCCTTATTCTTCAGCCTGGTTCTCCTCTCATCACCTTCTCTGTGAAAGACATTTACCTTCCAAGGGCTTGTCATTGATATTTCTGGGGCCTTCAGAGATCTTCAGGGCTGCAGCAAGACATCGCATGGGCCATGCAGTTGAGCAAAGGTTCWGTCTGTCAGCATCCCCAACTTCTCCCTCTCTGGACCTCTGTTCCTCTCGCACCTTCCCTCATTCCTCCCTTCTTCCTCCCTCCCTCCCTCCTTTCCTCACTCCCAGCTCCAGCACTTTTTCACGAGTAACTTCCTCTGAGCTGAAACCAGAAGAGGGATTCCAGTTGCATTTGCAAAGGCTCCTTGGGGTCCCTGGAGCTCTGTGTCCATTTCACAGCCAGCTTCTCTAGAGGCCTCTCAGCAGCTGCTGCATCCCTTCCCACTCCTACGCCAGTCTTCCTTTACCAAAGAAAACACTGCTCTCCTACTTTCTTCCTCCTTCCACCCTGTCCCGCCTTTGCAGCCAGAGAAGCAAGCTGCTAGGACTCTTATCCCAAGGTCCCACTTAAAGCAAAACTTGCCAACCAGGAGGCTCCTTCGGGGATGCCTGGGCTGGAGGTGAGTCCTGCAGGTCCTAGCACTGGGGTGATGTGCACCATGATGAAGAGGCAGGCTGAGCACCTCGTACGCCTGTCCCACCTCTGATTTGTGTCCTATGTGCACACCATGGGGCTCGTGTCCTTGGGGTTGGGTTCTCTACTCCCAGGGGCTGGAGCAAGAGCTCAGGCACCCAACTCCTGGGTCCACCATGGACCAGAAGGGCTGCCCACCCTCAGAAAGCAGCTGGGGTCTGTTGAGAGTGAAAGCAGCTGTGTTTCCTTCCTCCAGTTTGACCTGGTGTGCGATAGGAAGGACCTGAATGACATCTCCCAGTCCGTCCACATGGTGGGTCTTCTCCTAGGAGCCATGATCTTTGGGCCACTAAGTGACAGGTGAGGAAACACAGCCACCTTCCCAGAGTTATTGTCCAGCACGCAGAGACAGCCCAGCTGAGAGTTCAGGATTTCCATGCCTGAGCAAGGGCATCTGGGGCCAGCTGACATGTCTGTAGATGTCTGAGGGTTGAAAAGAGGGGGAGGCAGATACAGCTTTATGGAAGGGTCCTTCAGGAATCACAGCTCTAGCCCCAGCTGGTGTCTCAGCTACCCAAGGGTGTCTCCGGGAATCCCAGAAACCTACATTTGGGCACAGAGTTGGACCCACCTTCAGCTGTGTTAACCAGACCATGTGTCCCTCCTTYCTGTGGCTCTGCTCAGCTCATGGTGACCCAGACCAAAGTCCTCAGATCCCTAGAGGACACAGCCACACAGGGGACATGGAAGGGAGAAAGGCACAGCATGTGTCCAGGGTGCCTCACAGGGGAACCAGCACTACAGTCGATTTCAGTCTGATCCCCACTGGTCTCAAGAGAGGGGACATGGGGACCCTTCAAGGGCTGRTTGCTTTAGAAGCATCTCCTTTTGCCTTTGCTAGCACTGCGACAGGTCAAAAGAGGAGATGCTGCTTTTCCTGGCGGTTACTTCCTGGGGCATATACAGGAGCTTTTTTCACAATGGTGTCAAATCTCCTGTGGTGTGGATGGTTCTCAAACCACTTTGTATTCCACCTGGGCTCGTTCCATCCCCATGGGGTCTCTCCAGATACCAACTGTGTCTTCCCTTTTCTTCCACAGGATAGGCCGTCGGCCAATATTTCTGATCTCCAACCTCCTCCAGGGGTTGTTTGGTGTAGGAATTGCCTTTGTGCCACATTTCTATGTGTACATGGCCTTCAGATGTGTTGTGGGGGCTTCGGTGTCAGGAATTCTGATTACTGCCTTGGCCTTGGGTGAGTAGGATGCCCTTGCCCTGAGGCAGACGGATGTGGCCTCACAAGATACAGTAAAAAAAAGATAGTCCTGCATGTTATGAAAAGGGTGACCCTGAACCTTCATCCTTCTTTTCAGCTACAGAATGGGTTGGTGTCTCTTCCCGGCCAAAAGCGGTGCTGATTTCTCACTGCTCTGTCGCCATCGGACAGATGCTTTTGGCTGGCTTGAGTTACGGTATTCGCAACTGGAGGCTGCTGCAGATTGCAGGATCTGCTCCTATATTTGCCTTTTTCTTCTACATCCAGTAAGTGGGACGTGGGCAGAGCTCCTTGCAGACATGACAGCAGCAAGCRTGAGGGGTGGCAGTGAGGAGGCAGCAGCTCAGGAGCTGGCTGGGTCTTTCCCATTATAGTGCAGATGCTGGAGGGGCTTCTGCAGAGCTCAGCACRTCTCCCTGGGGCACTGGAGCTCTGAAAGCAGCAGCTGCTTTGCTTCAGGTCTGCAAATGTGGCCTTTGGGGCCTAAGTGTAGGCYCCTCCCTCACATGGAATGCCCGTTGCTTGCTGGACATGGCCACGAGGAGCTGGGCTGTGGGGAAACTCAGCAGGTCACAGCAGCATCTCCCGATTTCACCTCCTTGTCAGGGTGCTACCAGAATCSGCTCGCTGGCTGGTGACAAAAGGCAGAGTAGAAGAAGCTAAGAAGGTCCTTCAGAAGGCAGCATCCATCAACAAGCGCACCATCCCACCAGGACTCCTTGAGCAGGTACCTGTAATGGCATGCAGAACTGCTAGTTGTCTTGAGAGACTTTCCTCTGTGCTTGGGTTTGTAGCAGCCATCGGAGCTGAGGTCATCCAAGAAACAGCTTTCCATGCCTGCTGGGGGTGATTTGGGGTGGACTGTGGCTGACTCCAGCTTCGGCTGCGTTGTACAGAGACAAGGTCAGGGAAGACGCACAGCTTCTGCTGAGGCTCAGTCTGGGGCTTTCTGGAGTCCACCTTGSCATATGRAAAGGACCCAAACGCTTCCCCGGCTTTCCTTCAGTGAGGCTTGCAGGAGTRTTGAGGATGAGCACGAGGTCTYTGCTTAGTCTGTGGGTYTCCATGGATAAATGCCCAAAGGACATGCCCACCTCAAAGTCCCTGCACTGGGGAAATGTTCATCCTGAGGAACCTCTTAGACACCCAAGCCCTGCGCTGGACATCCAGAGCACAGGCACAGGAGCCCAGCCCCGCTGGGCTGCCTTCCCTCCCAGAGCACTTTGGGGTCACAAGGCTGTCCCGCTGAGGCTTTCCTTTGACTGCAGCTGGAAAAGGAGCTAGCCATGGGTTTCCTTTGCCTGGTTTGACTCTGGCTTTCTGCATTTTGAAGTTGAAGCCTGAGACACAGACCAAGTCTGGAAGTACTCTGGATCTCTTTCGGAAGAAGCACCTACGGAAGGTGACTTTAATCATGTCATGCACCTGGTAAGACATCCTCCGGTCCCCTCTTTCCAAACTTCTAGGTGAAGAAAAGAAGAGATTGATTGTTGACAAGAACTATAAATTAACTTCATGAGGTTTTTGGGGCCATGTTTATGTCTATGTGTTCATCTGCTATCTTCCTGTCTCCCCATACTGGACCAGATCTACCTTGTCTGGGCATGGGGAGAAGCTGATTATTGAAGATGCTGTGGGTTTTATGAGAAAGTCTGGAATAATTCCAGCTTTTGGCAATCCCTGGGCCTTGGGGTAGTTTTGTGCCCCCCTAGAAATTCTGGGTGCAGTCTAAAAGTTGCTGACCATATGGGGATCCGTACTGCTTTATCTCCTGTAATTGTCACAGGTGGTGACTAGAAGCAAAACAAAGATTGCTGGGAGTTTAAATAAGTTTTGTGTGGTCTAACCACCCTAATTTTTGAGCATAAACCACTGGAAAACCCATGTGGTTACACATTCTATTCCACTTTACTTGAATTTCAGGTTTGCAGACAGCCTTGTCTACTACGGGCTGAGCCTTAACGTGACCAGTTTTGGTCTGGACATCTACCTGACGCAGCTTGCCTTTGGGGTGGTGGAGTTACCAGCTCGATTTTGCTGCATTTTCCTGTTGCAGTGGTTTGGGAGGAAGAAAACCCAGGCCGTTGTCCTGCTGCTGTCTGGCCTGGTGTGTCTCGTCATCACTGGCATCCCTGAAGGTGAACAACCTCTTCCCAACCCGAGAGCACAGCCGGGCAGAGTCCCAGCCRGCTCTATCCCGGTTCAGACCCATCCTCCCAGCCCGGCAGGCTGCAGACCCACACTCGCTCCCAGGGGCTGAGCTGCCTCGAGTGCCATGGCCCGAGGGACTGTGCTCCCAGTTGGCTTCCTCTCTGCATGACTTTCTTCTTCTTCAGAGCTGTGCCTGGTCCTTCCACAGCTCCTGGCCCTTGGGCAGGCAGTGTCCATTACACACCACCACCCACGAGGCACCACCACCTCCACCTACTACACAYCACCACCTCCTCTCAGAAATGTGTAGCAGAAGAGCTGTTTTGAAAGCCACTGTGTCTCCCTTCTTTAGACGAACAGGAAAAGCAAATGCCCCCCCCRCCCTTATCTGTTTCTGCCTACACATTGCCACAGTCCGTACCCTCACTCCTGCTGCTGTGTTAGTGCTGCGAGTAAGGCTGAAGGAAAGACAGGGGCTGCAAGATGTTTGCAGGCTCATGGATGTGATATTTCCAACCAAGCACTCCCAGAAGACCTGTGGTGGTTCAGTGGCTCACTCCAGTTGCAGATTTAGGAAATGCCGAAGGATTTAGCAGAAATCTAGGTTCTCTTTGCCAGTTGTCCAGAGGGTATTTTCCAGGAAAGGGTGCACTAGGAATGATTTCCAAAGGGTTAGGTGGTAGATTTGCTTGGTAAGTCCATTGGAAAGGGCTGTGCCAAGAAATCCCACTGCAGAGACCTTTGGTCCCAACTGAACCTTCTCCATGGAGGTCACAGTGGCAGTCTCTCCTCCTCCCCACAGACCAKCCTGTGGCGACCACCGTCCTGGCCATCATTGGCAAGTTTACAGCCACGGCCTCCTTCTCCACCTCCTACGTCTACTCCGCAGAGCTCTTCCCCACAGTCGTCAGGTGAGGTCTCCCCATGCATCGGGGCTTCCCTGCATCTGCCATGGCTGGTGGCAGTGATGGGGCAAAAGCTCTGTTGTCCCCGTGGCTGCACTTGGTCCCATGGTGGCCCAGGGGATGCTGAGCCCTGTCTACAYCTCCCAATGCCCCTCGCTTCCCCAGGCAGACCGGCGTGGGGCTGTGCTCGATGTCGGCGCGGGTGGCRGGGATCATGGCCCCGTTGATMCGCCTCCTGGGCCAGTACCACCACGCCATCCCCATGGCCATCTTTGGGAGTGTCCCCGTGGTGGGGGGGCTGCTCTGCTTCCTGCTGCCCGAGACCCGCGGCACCGACCTGGCGGATGACACGGGRGTGGCTGCCCCTGAGCTGAGGTGGGTACCTGGAGCTCTGAATTTCAGGCAAAAAAAATCCAAAGGTGCAAATTTAAGGCAAAGAGAAATATGTCAGAAACCRGGATGGAAATAGTATCATCTCTTCCTCTTTTCTTCTTGTCTTCAGCAGCAGGGGACTGGAAATTTTGTCCAAGAGAGATACCACAGGGGATGGAGTAGACTTGGAGAAGGACATCTACAAATGCTCGGAGAGCAAGTGATGAAYGGACAGGCATATACTAATGGTCTAGTCTGATCCAATCTTTCTTAAAGCAGACCAATGGGGCRTTGCTGTCTGGAAACTGGTCTTTCAGATAATTAACAAAATATTYGTGGTCGGAGGGAGAGGAGATCTGTGTYGCTCTGCRTTTGGAAAAGATGTGCTTCAAACTGTTCCTGAAACCCAGTCTGTTATGCCTGGCTGTGCGAGCCCTCCCGACGTGTTTCCCAGTCCTTTGCAAACYGGTACCTGTGGAACCATCCCTGYCGTGTTTTACAGCAATAAAGAATCGCCAGTAGAGTGGTAGTACTGGGCAAGCGAGCGCCGGGCTGTGTCCCTGCTGCACTAATCGCTTGGGTCGTCAGCTTTCTCGTCGGTCCAAGCCTCGACGTTTGATCAGGATGTCACTGAAACCCCGTCACACACGTATTTAGCTTTTATTTCTATGTGGTGTTGAATTTGAGTTTCTACATGAATAATATAAATTATACTCTGAGTTTGATAAGAGACACTTGTAATGCAATATGTGAATAATAAATGGTGTTGATTTTTCTTTTTCTTCCTACTGTTTCACAGTTGGCCTTTGTAACTGCTATTGGCTCTGGAGTGTTTTCTACACAGAAATTGTAAGCCTGTAATTTAACACACAGATGGAAACGTGTTTGGTTTCCATCAGCCACAAACAATGCAGAAACAGAGTGTTAAAGTGGARTGACTGGGTTCAATTAGGACTTCTTTTTTTTTTGAAGTCTTCCGATGAACAATCTATATTTATTTTCTCTACTAGCAGCTGTGGAAGTTTCCTGAATTGTGTGGTGTACGCTGCAATTCAATGTCAGTTAAACTGAGTGGGTATCTGGACAGCTTTCCCCAGTCATGGTCAGCCTTTAACAGTGACCTTGGCTGGCTGCTGCCAGCTCAGCCACAACATTTTAGTGTCACCTAGTGTCACGCAAAAGAAAGAGAMGGGTGGCCTTCTCTTCTGCGCTACTTGCTTGCAAGCAGAGAATATATTWGGCACCCTTTCATGAAGTTATCTCCTCAAACCACAGCACTACTCTTGGTCAAAGGTGGCTGGTCACTTAGGTTTGTAGCATCCTTTTGTTTCCGATTTCTTTGTGCTGTAGTAAATGGTGTTTTGAAGGCTGGGACAGACATGCCTGGAGGYGATATTCATATTGTGCTTTGGCTTTGGTGCACAAAATCTCCTGGGACCTGACCATGGCTGGAGATGGGCAGGGCATTTGCAGGGTCTGGGCTTTGGCACTGACTCATTGCACAGTGTCATGAGAGCAGCATTAATGCTGCTTCTCCTCACCTCCTCAGCCATTCCCTGATGGGTCCCTTTCTGCAAGGTTTGCTCTGGTCATGGACCTGGGGCCTTCCCAGCATGGGGTCGGGAAGAAGGAGAGGACAATATCCTCCAGGCAAAGGGCAAGGTCCAGGATCCTGACACTTCTGCCCCACAGCCAGGAGTCCGGCTTCAGCACAAGTTTGTTGATGTCACTGATACCAAGGACGCCTGATTGTCTCAGTGTTCCCTATGGAGCTTCTCCAGCAACAGGAGCTGCTTCGCCCCATAGCTCCTCGCCTCACCTCAGGGAACAGGGCCAGGCCAGACTCTGTGGCTCCTCCACACCTTAGATACCTCTGCCTTGCCTGACCAGCTTCCTCGGCAGTAGGGAGGTTCCGATACATGAACCTGGGTCTCCTCCAAAGGGGAAATGGTGGTCAAGAGGTTCTGACCTGAACACAACAGGCATGAGGGTGTAAGTGCAGGAGCAGGGCCTCGTTCCCATGTCTGATACAGGAGGGCCTGAAGGAAGCTTGGACATTAGTTGATATGCCTTAGCAAACCCTTCACAGTGTCCCTGGCATTTGCTCACCACTGCCACCTTCAGCACCTTCCCACAACTCACCCTCCAGTCATGGCTTGGTAAGCCACTCTATTAAGGTCTTACCTCTGCTCTTCCCAGCTAAACCTTGCTACCCCATTTTGTCCTCAGCTTTCTTCAGCCTTTTGGCTCCCTCCCCTTGGCTATGGGGTCATCCTCTTTCCCTTAGTTATCCCTTCAGGTCACCTGAGGACTTCTAACCCTTTGCCCATAGCCTCATCATGATGAGAGCCCAAAACATCCCATTGTATGCATGAAAAAGTGTGTTTGCATTCTCACATGCTATTCCACCACACCTAGCTCGACTCTGTACTGTGAGCTCTATTTATTACAGTAAATAGAGGTGTGGACCGGGTAGCAGTAACATTAAGGCACAGCAAAACCCTTGGACATCCTCCCATTTCTGCTGAGCTGGGCAAAACATCATGAGTCAAGCTATTCAGGTGTTCTTCAGCCAAAAGTGCACCATCCAGTGGTCTTCCAACTAACCAAGTGCAGTGGTCTAGAGAAAAGCAGATGAAATGGATCTTCAGCCTACTGGAAGCATGAATGAGATGGAAGCAGAAGTGCTTGGATACCTTTATTTATGAAGTGAGCTGAAACAGAGAGTCTCAGAGCAGAGTTCCCAAAAGGAGCCATGGTTCACTCAATAACTGTGCATTTTGCTCCAAGGTCTTCCCTCAGCCTTTACCGCCAACGTCTTATTTTCCATAAAAGCCTGAAGGAGGCAGCCCCCAGCCTTTGCCAAGGAAAGTGCCCGCGGGCAAAGGACGAGCTCCTCTATACTCAGGGCCACTGAACAGGAGCACCAGAGCAAATTCTTTGAAAAGCAGCACCAGAGAGAAGATGGCACCACAGGCAGCCCCTCCCGTGGAGCATTGTCACATGTCACTGATTTTATCCAAAACTCTGTCTTCATCAAACTGCATATCCATGGGATACTTTGATCCATGGAAAACATGCGGGCATGACAACAGGGAGAAGAAATAATGTCTGCTTTAAAAGCTTCTTGACACTACCAGAAAAGAGCCTGTATATAGACAAAGCTGGAACACCACCACTGTATAACTTCTGGGCTTCATCTGTACCAAGCCAGTGGTAAAAGAAAGTTCTCTTGAGGGACAGGAGGTAAGAGGAGGGGAAGCACAGGAAAAGCAYGTTTTTTCTTCATAGTATAAGACAAAAGTGGTCCTAAACTGTTTAAAGACAGAAATGGATACATCAAGAAGGAATAGACTAGAACAGAGTAGAATAGACCTGACTGATAGTTCCTGGAAAGATTTGCACTTTCTTCGAAGAGACCAACTGCCACAACGTGTCTCAGTTTCCTGGAACAGACAAATTAATGTGGTCCTGCACCACAGCCCAACAGCACAATTTTCTGTGGACAAAGCATCATGACATGCTTTAATTCAAAGCCACCACCACTAAGGTGAAAGTTCTGCTGCCTGTTAGACATCCTCGCTCACTGCTTGCGGTTTCTTCCATCGCATCTTTATTTTTTTCTCAGCTGATTGTCTCAAATTTCAAAAAAAAAACCAAACAGGAGTGTTTTTAAGAGAGGGTGAGAAGATCACGCTAGACAGGCAAGAGAAATCGCTCCTTCTTGCAAGTGTGAGATTGTTTTCAGTGCTGCATCTGCTCTGGCTTTCTCTTTAGTGGGCACAGTACTCTGTCGCGAGTCTGTTTAATGCTCTAGCAGGTGTCTCACTTGGACAAAGTTTACAGTCTCACGTTCCTGGAGACGGGACAGGAAAAAGGAAGAGAAAATGTTGCCTCCAYCCTAGTTTCTGACTTCTTTCTTTTTTCCTTTAAATGAAAAGCATCAGATTTTCTCCAGCGAGAGCACTGAACACCAGAGACAGCRTGCAGTGCCTGAGGACAAGCTATAGAGGGAGATACAAGAAGGCAAAAAAGAAAAGGAAAAACAAGAATTGGCAGTGACTGCTTGAGATGTGGCAGTGTCCTGCAAATGGAGACCCTGCCTGTCCTCAGTGCCGGCACAGCACTAGGTTGCCTTTAGCTACAGCCACTTGCAGGCCCAGCTAGAAGCGAGTGGTCTTTGTGTACTCATTGTCTTGGCCACCATCTTTTCCTTTCAGGTGTCCATTTTCAGAGCTGCTGTTGGCATTTTCACAGACCTAATGAAAGGGAAAAGAGTTTAAAAGCAAGGAAAGACCCATTATGAGCTGACGGCAGCCTTCTCTGAGACATGCAACCTTTAGCAACCTGGCTTCCCATTCACCACTCACTCYCTGGGCCCCCACGGACACCCTTCTCCCAACAAAAGTATCGAGGTGYAATTCTACCCTGTCCCATGGGCAATGGGGTGCTGGGAGCCATGCAAGGCTGAAAGCTAAAGGACATGGCTACAAGGCACCAGCCCTTCGCTGGTGGAAGGACAGGTGGGGAGCCAAGCGAAGCGTTGGCCTCTCCTCGAGTCCTTCCATTCCAAGGACAGGAGTGAAGGGATGACCGCCATGGTCAGGGTTATGGGGCCCCCTCCCCTCCCTCTGCAGTGGGGCAGCCCTGCTCCCTGCTCTCCCACCACTGTAAGCCCTTGAAGAAACCTCCAGCACCAGCCCATCAATGCCGRCGGCCTCCCGCAGTGCTGGCACCCCATGTCCCTTCCCAAGAGACATCACRGCCACCGCCAGGCACCCACCTCAGCTCGGGGGCGGCTGTCCCCTGTGTCGTCTGCCAGGTCGGTGCCGCGGGTCTCAGGTAGCAGGACRCAGAGCAGCCCCCCCACCACGGGGGCACTCCCAAAGATGGCCATGGGGATGGCGTGGTGGTACTGGCCAAGGAGGAGCATCAACGGGGCCATGATCCCCGCCACCCGCGCCGACATCGAGCACAGCCCCACGCCGGTCTGCCTGGGGAAGCGAGGGGCATTGGGAGGTGTAGACAGGGCTCAGCATCCCCTGGGCCACCATGGGACCAAGTGCAGCCATGGGGACAACAGGGCTTTTGCCCCACCACTGCCACCAGCCATGGCAGAGGGAAGCCCCAATGCATGGGGAGACCTCACCTGACGACCGTGGGGAAGAGCTCTGCGGAGTAGACGTAGGAGGTAGAGAAGGAGGCCGAGGCGGTAAACTTGCCAATGATGGCCAGGACRGTGGTYGCCACAGGCTGGTCTGAGGGGAGGAGGAGAGACTACCGCTGTGGGACGAGGGAGGGCCCAGCACCTCTCGGGGATGGAGGATGGGGATGTATGGCGACAACAGTGTCACCTGCAGGGAGCCATCGCCTCTGAACAGTGCCTGAGCAGCTCTGGCTGGGGGGCCACCTTCAGCACACTTTGCATCCATCATCTCACCTCCCCACATATTAATTTTCCTAGAGGACAACCCTGCTAATAGGTGGCCAGATAATGGCTGTGCACTCACCTGAGGCAGGCTGAGCTTTACCCTTTCCTATTACAATTTTAGAATGAGAGGAAATGGCCTCAAGTTGYGCCAGGGGAGGTTTAGATTGAATATTAGGAAAAAATTCTTCACCGAAAGGGTTGTCAAGCATTGGAACAGGCTGCCCAGGGAAGTGGTGGAGTCACCAACACTGGAGACATTCAAAAAATTATGTGGATGTGGTACTTCAGGACATGGTTTAGTGGGCATGGGTGCTGGGTTGACGGTTGGACTCGATGATCTTAAAGGTCTTTTCCAACCTTAATGATTCTATGATTCTATGATTCTATAATCAGCAGGCAAAGGTTTGCTGATCAGAATGGGCGTTGGGTCTTGTGGCCATGGCACCAGGGTCAGTTCAAGCCCTGAGAGATGTGAGCCAGCCTAGTTGGGAGGACAGGACCTGYGCCAGCAAGGGAAGGGTTGGGGTTCTGTGCCTCCCTGTCGCAGAGGTTGTCCTCTCAGGATGGGAAGAGGTTGTTCACCTTCAGGGATGCCAGTGATGATCAGACACATCAGGCCACTCAGCAGCAGAAGAACAGCCTGGGTTTTCTTCCTCCCAAACCACTGCAGCATGAAGATACAACCAACACGGGCTGGGATTTCCACTGCTCCAAACGCAAGCTGTGTCAGGTAGATGTCCAGGCCAAAATTTGTCACGTTCAGACTCAGCCCATAGTAGACAAGACTGTTCACAAACCTGGAAGCCGGGCAGCGTGGCACTGAGCATATCTATCAGCCATGAGCAAATACAATATTGATCTCCARTGACATTTTGACCAAGCCATAGCATTTCCAAGGGGACATAAAACCAGACCAATACCACAGGATTGYCAAAGCTGGAATGAGTCTAACCTTTCCCACAAACCACACAGCATCTTGAATAGCCAGAAACAAAAATATCCATCAATAACACCCAAAAACCATGAAGTGAATTTACAGTTATGACTAACCGTCAATCCCTTCTTTTATTCTGAACCTAGAAGTTCAGAAAGAGAGGACCAGAAAATGTCTTACCAGGTGCACGACATGATTAAAGTCACCTTCCGTAGGTGCTTCTTCCGAAAGAGATCCAGAGTACTTCCAGACTTGGTCTGTGTCTCAGGCTTCAACTTCAAAATGCAGAAAGCCAAAGAGTCAAACCAGGCAAAGGAAACCCATGGCTAGCTCCTTTTCCAGCTGCAGTCAAAGGAAAGCCTCAGCGGGACAGCCTTGTGACCCCAAAGTGCTCTGGGAGGGAAGGCAGCCCAGCGGGGCTGGGCTCCTGTGCCTGTGCTCTGGATGTCCAGCGCAGGGCTTGGGTGTCTAAGAGGTTCCTCAGGATGAACATTTCCCCAGTGCAGGGACTTTGAGGTGGGCATGTCCTTTGGGCATTTATCCATGGARACCCACAGACTAAGCARAGACCTCGTGCTCATCCTCAACACTCCTGCAAKCCTCACTGAAGGAAAGCCGGGGAAGCGTTTGGGTCCTTTYCATATGCCAAGGTGGACTCCAGAAAGCCCCAGACTGAGCCTCAGCAGAAGCTGTGCGTCTTCCCTGACCTTGTCTCTGTACAACGCAGCCGAAGCTGGAGTCACCCACAGTCCACCCCAAATCACCCCCAGCAGGCATGGAAAGCTGTTTCTCGGATGACCTCAGCTCCGATGGCTGCTACAAACCCAAGCACAAAGKAAAGTCTCTCAAGACAACYAGCAGTTCTGCATGCCATTACAGGTACCTGCTCAAGGAGTCCTGGTGGGATGGTGCGCTTGTTGATGGATGCTGCCTTCTGAAGGACCTTCTTAGCTTCTTCTACTCTGCCTTTTGTCACCAGCCAGCGAGCCGATTCTGGTAGCACCCTGACAAGGAGGTGAAATCGGGAGATGCTGCTGTGACCTGCTGAGTTTCCCCACAGCCCAGCTCCTCGCGACCATGTCCAGCAAGCAACGGGCATTCCATGTGAGGCAGGGGGTCTGAATACCCTACATTTAGGCCCCAAAGGCCACATTTGCAGACCTGAAGCAAAGCAGCTGCTGCTTTCAGAGCTCCAGTGCCCCAGGGAGATGTGCTGAGCTCTGCAGAAGCCCCTCCAGCATCTGCACTATAATGGGAAAGACCCAGCCAGCTCCTGAGCTGCTGCCTCCTCACTGCCACCCCTCACGCTTGCTGCTGTCATGTCTGCAAGGAGCTCTGCCCACGTCCCACTTACTGGATGTAGAAGAAAAAGGCAAATATAGGAGCAGATCCTGCAATCTGCAGCAGYCTCCAGTTGCGAATACCGTAACTCAAGCCAGCCAAAAGCATCTGTCCGATGGCGAAACAGCAGTGAGAAATCAGCACCGCTTTTGGCCGGGAAGAGACACCAACCCATTCTGTAGCTGAAAAGAAGGATGAAGGTTCAGAGTCATCCATGGAAATGATTTCCCCTCATGCAAACAGGATTTTTCCCCTGGAGAAGAGCTCTCCTGGAGGTGAGGAGAGGAGACTTGCAGTCAGAGCTCTGGCATCAGTCACACATGCAAGTCACCAGTGTTTCATGAGATGCATCACCTCTCCTTATCGTCAGGGTGTCCTGGTCCTCTGCAAGAGGACATGAAGCTCAGATATGTCACCTCTCTGCTCTCAGCGTCCACAGAGCCCCTCACTGGGGCAGAGCTGTGGCACAAATCAATCATGTCCCAGAGCCACCGGGCTCTCAYCGCACTGATCTCCTGAGCTGGGAGGCTGTCCCCTTGCCCTCCTCTGAGCACCKGCATGGGAGAGATGCTCCCCATGACCCTCACTCAGGGTTGAGGAGCCACCAAAGTGCCAAAAGACAGTGCAGAGCAAGACCTGTTCTCACCGCGGTGTTTTTCAGAAGTCGTACATGATGATTTTTATTTCTTTACAGACCTTTCCTATTGCATTTTGAGAGGCCCCATCTGCCTGCCTCAGGGCTTGAGCATCCTACTCACCTAAGGCCAATATCGTCATGGTGATCCCTGACACCGAAGCCCCCACAACACACCTGAAGGCCATGTACACATAGAAATGGGGCACAAAGGCAATTCCTACACCAAACAAGCCCTGGAGGAAGACGGAAATCAGAATGACTGGCCGGCGGCCGACCCTGAGGAGGAAGAGGGAAGACACAGTTGGTGTTTGGAGAGATCCCATGGAGATGTGGAAGAGCCCAGTGGGTTAGACAGTGATTGTATCACCCTCTCTTGAGGGTGATGAGGCTCAGCCTGGACTCCTGGTTGACATGTGAAGCACTCTGCGCACACGCTGTGCCCTTCTCCTTTCCACCCCCTCTGTGGCCATGTCCTCACGGGACCTGAGGACTTTGGTCAGGGTCCCTGTTAGTGAGGAGCAGTGACAAAACGCACAGGGTGCAGTGACCAGCCAGGCTGGGAGCAGCGTGCCGCTCTGTGCGCTGCCGCCTTTGCACAGGCCCTGGATGGGTGGTTGTGCCTCCTCACCTGTCACTTAGTGGCCCAAAGATCATGGATCCTAGGAACAGCCCCACCATGTAGATGGACTGGGAGATGTCGTTCAGGTCCTTCCTCTCACACACCAGGTCAAACTGGAGGAAGAAAACACAGATGTTTTTGTTCTCAACAGGTTCCACATGCTTTCTGATCCCTTCAAGGATGTGAGTCTCCATGGTGTGCACGTAGCACACAAGTCAGTGGTGGGACAAGCCCATGGGGCACTCAGTGGTAYCCCTCTCCCAAGCACTGGGGCTTGCCAGACTCCCCTCCAGCTCAGGTACACCCAGGGGAGCCTCCTGGTTGGCAAGTTTTGCTTAAAATGGGACATGGGACACAAGTCCCAGCACCTTGCTTCTCCTAGACTGCCTTCCCTCCGAAAGGAAAAAGGATGAGTGCAACACCGATTCCCAGGCCAAGCAGTTTCTGTTAAAGAGATGTTCTGCAGCTGCCAGCATCCAGAGACCATCTATAGGAAGAGTCACATAAGGAAGAGCATGTATAGGAAATACAGAGAGGTCAGAAAGCACTGAAAGAAGTTTAGCACTGCTCACTGGAGCTCTGTTGTTGTTGCTGAAGCTCCTGGTGACTGTCAGATGCGTGGCTTTGCAAGCTCTCTTCTCCTCATCAAGCCTGGTACCTCCACACAGAGCGAGGAGCGGTGAGGAACTCGGGCTGTTTGCAACAACCCTGAGCTGGAATCTCCATCCTGAGACCCCGAGGCGGACACCCCACAGCCGCTCGCCCTGACAAGTTCCCCACCATGCACGGGAGGAGAAACCAAGCGCTGAGCCCTGCCTCCTTCCCCTGGCCGGGGTGTCCAAAGCACAAAGCCGTACACAGGGACAAGTTGGAAGGTTACCCTCAGTCTGCAGAGGGGCAGGGAGACCCAAAAGGTCTCATCAGGAGCGATTAATGTCTTCACTGGCTCTGCCTGTGGCCCTGCTGACATCTATATCGCAGCCTGCTTGCCTGCAGCCTCTCCAGGACCACAGCCGGGGGCTGGGTGGTGGAGCCAAGGTCCCCAAAATACACCTGATGTAAATATCAGCCCAGCCCAGGTGCACCATGGCCAGCACCAGCTTCTACTGCAGGACAGGGCAGCWGTTTGGGTGTCCCATCCCTTCCACGTCCCTGGCGAGTCAAAAGGYGATTACAGACCTCGGTCAGCAGGGACGGCGGTTGTGCTGAGGGGTACACCCAGCCACTSCTGCACTTCTCCGTGGCGTTSAGGCCGTACGYCACGATGGAGCYGAGGTCCAGGTCCACTGGCGAGTACATGGAGCACTGCTCGTACGTCCCGTCTGCGTCCCGGGGCAGGGTGAGGTTCAGCTGCTCTTCCTCCGTCAGGTTGGGGCCGATGGCACGGATCCAGCTGGTGTCRCAGTGATGTGGCACGTGTGGAACCATAAAAAGTTGGCAAAACTGGTGGAAAGCCACGCTGAGGCAGGGAAAYGAGGTGAGYGGYACCAGCCATTTCTGAAATGGCCCAAAATCACCAACCGCTTTCAAAATTTCCCCGACGCCTGACATTGGCAGCTGCATCTGAAACAGGACAGTGCTGGGACAGACTTTCCAGAGGGCTGGAATTAATGTTTAAACCTAAGATAAGCTCTGCAGTCGTAGGCAGCCACCACAAATATGTAAAGTCAGGATAGACCTAATGCCTGATGTTTTACCTGCCCTAAGTACACTGTGTAATGTATTAATTATGTTTGTGCCACTCACAAACATACGGTGCTGGCTGGAGGAGGAGGACCCCCGTTTCACCCCCTCTGCCAGGGCCAGGTGGCATTGACAGGGGAAAAGRCTCTTCTCAAAAGCAACTGCAGGAGCTGCATTTGTTGAACCGCGGAGACGGTCCCCAGCGGCTCCACTCAGGCAAGCAAAGTTCAGAGGGGCCAAGAGAGCCAAGCGTGATGCAGAGCTGGGAAAAGTCCAGGGTAATAAAGGGAGTGATGCTAATGGATGGACAGAGCCGGAGATGAGGGAGGGTGGCCAGTTGGCTGTGACCCAGGCGACAGGAGACTCCATTTCCTTCACCTTTTGCAGCTTCCCTGTGCAACCACGAGCAAGCCACGCACGGGACCTCCACCCTTCCCACCGGTTCTGGACCACCGCACAGGCTGGTGTGGGGTATATGTAGGGAAGACTTGGGGAAGGCACACAGGGATGGGAGAAATCTGACACAGGGCAATGCCGCTTGAGGCAAGTTTGGCGAATTTCAGCTCAAATGCCTTTCTGCCTTAAAATTATCATGGAGAACATGAAACCAACCACGTTCAGCCCACCCCTGATGTAGGAACAGCATTTGCCTAGGGCCCCTTTGGGATGTCCWTGAGGCAAAGCCTCTAGAAGTGCCCAAAAGTAACTTGGATGCTCCTTCTCCTGCCCACAGATCTGTGGGAAGAGCATAATGGAAACCAGACCATGGCTGCTCTCCATTTGGGTTGACCAAGGCACCTGCACAGGTCTAACTTGGAGGTACACCAGCTCTCCGGGCAGCCAGAGGAGAGATGCTGCCCTTGGGATAAGCCCAGCTCAGCAGCCACAAGCAGGGAACACCAAAGCTAGAGAAAAGCARGCAGACACTGAACCAGGCAGAGGTGCTGGACGACACAAATTGGGTCTGTTCAAGTCAACTAGGAAACTCAGACGGAGGACGAAATTGAGGTGCCCCTGTTCACCTTGGGCTCTGCTTCACCAGCAGGAGATAGGACAGGTCAAACTTTGCTGAAAGTAGAATCATGTATGTCCATGAGCTCGGGCGCCTTTCCCAGGCCTGATCCTGCCATCTCCCCTGGCTGTCTCCCGGCTCCATACTAGAAGGAGTCCAGGGCACAAAGTAGCCTCATCCACTCTTCTCTGTCATGGTTCAAATGGGGAAGCCCAGGAGGGTCAGTCAGACACCAGTCATGGGTCTCATGGATCTGGAGAAGCAGGAGCCAGAGGACTGGCACAAAACACTGCCAGAATTTACGAGAGAGAAAATGGGGTCTGCTCTGCTCTGACCCCTCAGGAGGGCCTGAGCTGGGCATCTCACTTAAAGGAGCCTGAAGGATACCAAGGCCCTGGACCGAGGACCAAAGGAAGGAGTGGGAAYGCCATTGCTGGAGGTTTCCAACAACAGGTGAGGAAGCAGCAATGGTCGATTGGAGCAGAGTCACATCTCCGGGCTGAGATGGCCTCCTCAGGACCTGACCAGGGCATGTGTCCATGACACACCTTTCCACRGCTTTTGGTTAAAGGTCAGGAGGAATCAATCTGCTGCAATTAGGGAAGATCTTGTGTACCAAAGCCAAAGCACAGAATGAGCATTGCCTCCAGGCATGTCCTGATTGAGCTCAGCACACCCCAGCCTTCAAAACACCATTTACCACAGCACAAAGCAATCGGAAACAAAAGGATGCTGCAAACCTGAGTGACCAGCATCACCTCACGGTCTGAGGGGTACACCCAGCCACTGCTGCACTTCTCCGTGGCGTTCAGGCCGTACGYCACGATGGAGCCGAGGTCCAGGTCCACTGGCGAGTACATGGAGCACTGCTCGTACGTCCCGTCTGCGTCCCGGGGCAGGGTGAGGTTCAGCTGCTCTTCCTCCGTCAGGTTGGGGCCGATGGCACGGATCCAGCTGGTGTCRCAGTGATGTGGCACGTGTGGAACCATAAAAAGTTGGCAAAACTGGTGGAAAGCCAYGCTGAGGCAGGGAAACGAGGTGAGCGGCACCAGCCATTTCTGAAATGGCCCAAAATCACCAACCGCTTTCAAAATTTCCCCGACACCTGAYATTGGCAGCAGTATCTGCAGAGACAGGCTCCCCAGGGCTGGAACCGGTACTTAAGCCCAAGACAAGCCCTGCAGCTGTAGGCAGCCACAATGAGTATGCAAATTTGAAGAAAAAAAGCAATGCTCTGGGTTGGGATTTGTACTCACACTGTGTTCCCATTAAGAGAAACAGAGATTTCAGGAGGTGCACACCCTCCAGGGGAGGTTATTTCCCATTTGGAAACTCATCAGCTGGGAGGAAAAATTGCAAGAAGKTGATCAGGACACKGTATGAAGAGCAGGGAAGCYCAGGAGGCATGGGCAGTATGAGACRCCTCACGGTGAGCACCCACAAAGGGAAACATCCAAGGATTAGGGTAACCGGGGTGGACTATTCAGTCACAGGAGGACTATGAGGCACTGGACTAAGGCAGCATGGAAAACCTTTAGGAGTGTCCATAAAGGGATTTCCTTCAGAGGTAGGGATGGGAGACAAAACTCCCATATAATTCTCTGGGGCTTTTTAAGCAGGGTTTGGCCAAATACTGGAAAGACTGCAAAGAAGTTGGCTTAGATGCTTAGGTGTTCCTGARGAGGGGAAGCTCATCCCCAGCTGCACAGGGCATGCAGCGCTTGGAGCAAACCTTTCAACTGGAGACAAGCCCTCAGGGCACAATCCTAAGTGCCATCCTGGCTCCATTTCTGCACATAACTCCTGCAGAGCATCCCCACCTCTTCCTCACCGAGTCTTCCTGGGGGTTGTCGAACCTCCCACYGCCTCAAACAGGAATGCCCCAGGGGTTGCAGACACCACTCAGACAACCCCTTCCCCAAGATACACCATCCAACCCAATGACATAAACCACACACTAAACACGTGGCAATGGACAATTTGTTCTTTATTGATTAAAAATTAGACACATGCAGTAAAATACAAAGTCCAAAAAAGGAAAAAAGCCTGAATATTTTACATCTTTCATTATAATCTACAATACACCAAAGTTGTGAAGAGGATCCGGTTTCATCAACAGAGCATAGTCCTTAAAAGTAGGAACTAACTTAAAATTACCACCTGCATCCAGGTTCAGATCAGAAATTTGCACAAAAACCAAATTCTTAATGACACTGGAAAACAATTATGAACAGCATTGGCACTTACTGGAACAACATCAGAAAAGACAGTTGTCTAGCACTGTAATAGCCCAAGTAAATATTGTGGATCCCTACCCAAAACATCTGGAGATCTACGGAGCAAAAAACATCAGTTTCTTCCTTACTTGTTTTCTCCATCAAAGAACTAAGGAGCCTTGGGTTAGTGTGAGCTCAAGCTCTCTAAGTCCTGGCTTTGGGAAGGTGGGGAATAACTTAATAAATAGATGCTGCATTGTTCCATTTGAGCAGTTTGAGTCCTATCTTTCTCAGCACCAGTACACAAATGAACAAGGAGGTCCCCATGACATGCAGGCAGGAGGGAAAATAATACTGTACCACRACTACCTTGCCTCCGTATCCGCAGGGTTTCCAATACAACCATATCGACCACAGGGTGACACGAAAATCGAGATGCCAGCCTGCCCTTCCCAAGCCAAGAAGCTCGATGAGGGAAACCGTAGGGAGTGCTTTGGGTCAGACAACAGGAGAAAGTGCCAGAGGTGCCACACACACGTGCACGCACACACTTGGCCAAACCCAGCCACCACCAGCTCCCTGGTATCAGGCACCCGCTTCCTGGGCTCTGGAGACCATCTGTTCAGCACCCTGGGATACTCTCGCTCCCAAATTCTCTTTTCTCCTCTCCCTCCCCTTCACGCTCACCGGCCATGGGGCTGCAAATAGCCCATGGGGACATACCCAATATCCACCTAGAGGCTAAAAGCAACAAGGGCGGTATAAAAAGAACATGCACAATTCAGGAAGCTTCCACAGCTGCTCATAGAGAACAATATATAAATACAGATTGTTCATCTGAAGACTTGGAAATAAAAAAAAAGTCCTAATTGAACCCAGTCATTCCACTTTAACACTCTGTTTCTGCATTGTTTGTGGCTGATGGAAACCAAACACGTTTCCATCTGTGTGTTAAATTACAGGCTTACAATTTCTGTGTAGAAAACACTCCAGAGCCAATAGCAGTTACAAAGGCCAACTGTGAAACAGTAGGAAGAAAAAGAAAAATCAACACCATTTATTATTCACATATTGCATTACAAGTGTCTCTTATCAAACTCAGAGTATAATTTATATTATTCATGTAGAAACTCAAATTCAACACCACATAGAAATAAAAGCTAAATACGTGTGTGACGGGGTTTCAGTGACATCCTGATCAAACGTCGAGGCTTGGACCGACGAGAAAGCTGACGACCCAAGCGATTAGTGCAGCAGGGACACAGCCCGGCGCTCGCTTGCCCAGTACTACCACTCTACTGGCGATTCTTTATTGCTGTAAAACACGACAGGGATGGTTCCACAGGTACCAGTTTGCAAAGGACTGGGAAACACGTCGGGAGGRCTCGCACAGCCAGGCATAACAGACTGGGTTTCAGGAACAGTTTGAAGTGCATCTTTTCCAAAYGCAGAGCAACACAGATCTCCTCTCCCTCCGACCACGAATATTTTGTTGATCATCTGAAAGACCAGTTTCCAGACAGCAATGCCTCATTGGTCTGCTTCAAGAACAGACTACATCTAAGATGCAGAATGAAAGACATTTTGAGGAAGGACTGCTTAATGTAAATTAAAAGGTTCAGCCCTCATGCCACGCCTGGCACTCATGTGGAAAGAACCAAAATAGTAAAAAAAAAAAAAAAAAAAAAAAATAAAATTAAGGCAGTTTACAAAGGGAAGCTGACTTCTAACACCTCAAAGTCAAGGAACTTCTCAAAAACACAAACACAAGGGAAGAAGACTCTCCCTCCCATGGGTTAAGACTTGGCTTGCTTTCTCAGGTGCAAGCATTCAAACCAGCAGTTTTAAAAAACCACAGCCGAAGAGAAGCAGATTTCTCAGCACTCCAGGTGACCCAAACAACATGTACATTKGTGTTTCAGATGGAAGGAGAAGCAGGTAAAGAACAAAAAAGATCCGTTCAGTATTAAAACTTGTGCAAAAATAGCAAGTGAAAAAAATGAAACCACATGTAAGCAAACATTTAGGCAAGATCATCAGAGCAGTGGAACCCCCTGCTTCGTACTCAGTAGTATTTTTTCTTTAAAGTAAGGCAATAATAAAATGAACATGCAGGCAATGACGTGTTGGATCTGCATGTTTGAGATGACAGATACAAAAACATGAGAGTTGTTTACAAAAGGTGTAAACGCCATCGGTAATTTCAGGAAGGTTTGTGATCCTATTAAGGAAAATGTTAAAGCTTCTAGGAAGGGGGGCTGTAGTTCAATTCTTTGGCAGTAGTGGTTTTTTTTTTTTTAGGCTAACAGAAGCATTACGAATATGCACATGTGGGTTCTCAGTTGGGAAACATCTCCTGGGACCATTGTTTAGCTGATGCTGAGCTGTGCAAATCCTATAAGTTTGCCATCATCAGGAATATCTGAGCCTTCGACACCAGATGCCTGAAACACAAGGAACAGAGATCTAAATAGCAAYACACGGGCTCTACCCTCCGATACATACCATGGTATATCAGATACGGTCTGGGGAAGGAGCAGTCACAGGACAGTACTACCCAAAGGTAAAATTGAGTGCCTTTTTATATTTTTTTTGCCTTTTTTTTTTTTTGAAGCTAGGAAGGGCTGGGACTGAAGTTTTGCCAATGTCTGCTCTGACTAGGGCTACGTGCACTAACTGGGGCAAAACAAGTGAAAACTYACAGAAAGAGTGAAAAATAATGGCACTTACTGCTTCACTACCAAAAACTGTTTACACCTTCGCTTTGCCACTATAACTACCTCTGAATTCCACCACCTCTGAAGGATCCATCTGCTGTTCTTTCTCCTCTCCTAGMCTATCTTCTCTTAGTTTTGCCTCTCTTCTTTTGCCCCCGCCCCCCCTTTTTTTCCCCCCTTCATTTCCTCCTCAGAGACAATATATCTGGACCCYCCCCATTCTCCTCCTCCAAGAAAGCAGTCCTTGGCATTTCTTAGCCCACTTACCTGCCCTGAAGTATTTGTGTCCTTTCTGGGCAAGTGTATGTTCAAAGCCCAGAAAATACCCTTTTGTAACATTTTTATATGCTTGTTAGCCAGGATAAGGGAATGTCTGTGTTAGCACATCATCTCACACAGTTATTTAACCCAGGTGCTGCTTAGAGGACACAAGCAGGGAGCCTGCATTGCTTTGCCTACTGTTAGACAACCAGTAGGAAGCTTTGGGTAAGAAGGGAGGATTTAGAGTGCATACATTAGATGCCTACAGTAGACACCACAGGCATCTATATGCAACGCCTTCTCTTTGCAAGTGACAACTTGTTCAATTAGGGAACAGGAATAAATACCAGTTTGAAAGTGACGGATCTGTTTGCTTGGGGCTCTTCCACAATTTTCTGCAAATTAGCTGCAACTGCAATCACACACACACAAAGAAAACGGGCAAATATTAGGACAGGCTAGAGAAAAACATCCCAAACTCATTACGCCTCTTTCCATTACTCAGCAAACTTACAACTTTTTTAAATGATAGAAAAAGTTTAGGTCTCAATTAGACTCAGTTAACTTAAATCTAAAGCTTTCAACTGTGAAAATGTTGTCATTTGTTACTATGCTGCTTTTTCAGGGGTAGTTATTTTCTTCCTGGATGTGGTGGGATTAGTAGTAATAAACTGCCCAACTGCACCTGGAAATCCAGTTCATTTTGCACTAGCAGCCTTTCCTGATGTTGCAGCCTGTGTATAAGGAACAGTTTTGTTTACTGTAGTTGAAWTACACAGGCAGTTTACAAGTCTGACAGTTTACAAGTCTCACCTGCTGCACAAGGAGGACACATTTATTTAGCAAACTGTTGCTAGAGGTAGCTGTTCATCTAGCTGTTCATGCTCACCTGAGGTGCAGCAACACATACTGCTGCCCTAGTGCGTGCGCACTTCGTACTTCTTTCCCCAGCCCTACTTAAAACAAAAAAGCCTGGCTGATTCCAGTCCCAGACCTCTCTTGCACAGGACCTCTGAGCAGTACAGGCTTGTGCAGCAATTTGGCAATGCATATATGTCAGATGATAATGATTTAGCTAATGCATCGATTAGCCTTCATTTTGCATTACAMGGAAATTTGCTTCATAATGTTTCCAACTAGATCCTATTCTTGTGGACTAGGGTTTGCCTACACGTACTGGCACAGAACTGCCCCTAGAATTAACAGCAGTTTTGTAGAGCCTTTGGGGTAGAGAACCAAGGCCACAGCAGATTCTCCTAGTACCCACCAATCAGGTCATTTTAAACATGCAAAAAATGACTGAAATGGTTAGARCAGAAAAAATAATACGTAATTACCTATCACCAGATCTCTGCCATCAACAAGACCTGCTGAAATGAGTTCTTGAGACACACCGTCAGCAGTATCTGTCRGGGAGAAACCCAAGAGCCAGTCACCACATAACAAATTGTCCAGCTGATGAAGGCATCACACAGAAACCTAAAGGAGCTTGTACAAACCAAACAGTAAAAGTGTTGTTTATACAAGACTGATATTAGGGTGTACACCAGGTGCAGTCAGACAGCTMTGAGCTATGCTGTCAAACTCAAGAGTTGGAATTCATCAAAGGCCTGCACTTTGGTCATATCCATGAACAGTTTGACAAGAAGGGTCTTCTCAACAGCAGTGCTCCAAGCCCAACCATAAAGCAAGCCCTTTAGGAAGGCACTGTGGAACCCAAACTCATACAGGGTTTCCATACACACAACTGCACAACACCGAACATAAAACTTCCCCTTCACGCACTGGAATTTCCCACCAGCTCACCTCTCCCTGGGGTAAATTCAAATCGAATATCATTGAGCTCTTTTTTTGAATTCCTGTGGAAAGAAGAGAATTTTATATAGAAGAGACCATTTCATTGCACTGATTGGTGCCCAAAAGAAAGTGCTGTSATTGAACAATCAGTCTGTGAAGACAAGTGAATTCATTGCACCCTTCCCCCTCATAGGGCAGAAACTAATGACTCGGGTGTGCCCCTGGAAGCAGAGCCCTCAGCACACTCTGCCTCTCAACCTGACAGAGCCTGAATGGGCTGAAGTTCAGGATAAGCRAGTGCCACCTCTCTGGTATAAGGCCATGTCATTCCACTGTCTCAGCAACTCGTATCTGCAGMTATAACCTTGGAGCACATCCTTCGGAGAAAGGAAGCACTCACTGACTGCAGATGCACACACATGATGCAAATGTCCAGGAATGACTGGGAGGTGATGCTCAGAAGTCCCAGACCAATGCKTACCAACAACCAAGATGCCTACAGAGATGAGAGGCAGGTTCCTTAAATGAGAAACGTCAATATGTGTAATGACAGTAGAATGTGCTTACAATCCTTTTTCTGCCTATTTCTAGGGACGTAGACCAGAATCCATGCGTTGAATTGGGCAAAAGCTCTTCACTCTCAGAACTGGCTGAAGTCTGAAGTTGTGCCTGAATAATCAGATGGTCCAGCACAAGGCCAGAACCCCTGGATCCCTGATCCCCTTTAGGGAACCCGGCTAATTCCTTCCTTCCCACCCCGTTAGAGTTTAGGAATATTTATACAAATATCAAAACGTCTTTCAACCTACAGCTCTTGCTAAACTGAAGAAGTGGATGAGACAGACTGCTTTTTTGGGTCCCAGTTTTAGAAGAGTGGATGAAATCCAAGCTGACAAACAACATACAACCACCACCCTTCTAATGAAAAGGCAGATGGCAAGGTGCACTACAGAAGTCTTCCAGTGTCCCTCTCTACAAAGGCTCACTTTGACAGAACAGGTCAGTTTKGTGTCCTTACCTTAACCTTAGTACAAGGCTGATGGGGACTTTCGTATCTTCCTGTACCGGAGCTGCAGCAGGGGCAGGTGGGGCCTGCAATCAGATTACATCATTTTAAAGCAGATTAACACTTCCTTTCCCTGGTTTTAAAACTAGAGATAACCTTGACCAACTATAAATACAAACAAAAGTTTAACTCATCATTGGAATCATGACACTACAGTGAAAAAGAAGACAGAGTAATGAAACGGGAGAACTTCATGCTTAAATAGTAACCCAGGAGGTTCTCTCTGCAATTGTCTTGAAAAGAGTAAAAGCTACACAACTTTGAGAAATGYCAAAATGGCAGGAGACTTCAGAAGAAGTGGTAAATGTAAAAAGACTGCTTGCTTTGCATCAAAACTTAAGGTTTTTGGGCATTCACAACAGCTTCAAGACCTCCTGTGTTTTAGTCCCTGCCCCAAATATCTGATTTAAAAACCTGACAGAATTGTGAAGAGTACCTAGGAAATAATTTAACTGGCAGATTAGCATATACTCTCAGTTACTTTTTTGTGAAATCAAAGGCTTTGATTTCACAATCAAAGAGCATCTAGCAGCAATTTTATATCTGCCTATTCTCACTTCTAAATTACTTCTGAGAAATTATTGGAACCTGTAATCAAAGCWTTTTGTATTGGTCAGCAGCAGATTTCCAGAAGGAAAGATCCAGGAGGTGTCCATCTTTATAGCACTTGTGATACTTCCAGTAAAGGGCTAATTGTTAATTAATCTCCACCAAAAAAMCCCAAACAAAACAGAGAAGGGTCGGTCACTCTTCCACTGTGCAAGTCAYCTGTACTGCATATGCTGAGGCAGGGATTTTAAATCTGCAGTAACAAGACAGACAMAATGCTAGGCTGATAATTTAAGCCTAGAAGTCTTGACAAAGTTTTTTCATGTAGATCACTTGCTCTTTCATGAGAGAAAAAAATAACCCTTTGTTTAAGACTAGTATTTTACTCCATCTGTTAGTGCTCTTGTGCCAGCAAGGCAGCTCAGGGCTTCTGATCACAATCTTGTTTCTGTTGAAGCTGAAAGCTTTACTAGGTCAGTGAAAACAAACAAGGGTTCACAGAGAAGCCCAGAGGTCTGCAAAACAGTAACCAACAAGCTACAAGAACCAGAGGAGAGCTGTAAAGA
This sequence comes from Oceanodroma leucorhoa, assembly GCA_030449065.1. Classification (NCBI taxonomy): domain Eukaryota; kingdom Metazoa; phylum Chordata; class Aves; order Procellariiformes; genus Oceanodroma; species Oceanodroma leucorhoa. The sequence goes on from JASVER010000021.1 coordinate 7,707,303, forward strand.
AGGACACGCTAATAAAAAGAGCTATAAAGAAGAACACACTGACACAAAAAAGCTATAAAGAAGAACACATTGATCAAAAAAAGCTACAAGGAAGAACACACTGACACAAAGGTATGAAGTTCACCTTAGGACAAGCTACCAACAAATAAGCTATTGGGCACTAGTGGCAGGGAGCAAGATACTCTGCTAGTGCAAATCAAAACACTTTCACTGAGGCCAACACTGCTACTTCAATTTACCAAACAGAGTTCTGGCCTTGACTGCTGCTGGTATTTCAACTGCTGCATAAAATTCAGGGATTAAACACTGGCCCTTTTTCAAGAGATTTGAAGGGGTTTGATTTAATTATTAAAGCTACTTTTAATGTAGCCAAGAATATGTCAGACCCCAACTCCACTAGTTTTGTTTAATGACTAATGCACTGTCTTTAATGGTTTTGTAAACAGGAACATGAGCCGAATGCAGTGAAGTGATATACGTACCTTTCTACGTTCTTTAAAATAAAAGTAATGAAACGTTTCTAGGAAGGRGTAAGTCTAAGAGTTATTTTTCTGACCAACACTGCCAAGTCTCTTCCTCTTAGGTCTGCCAAACGGTGATGCTAGGTTGGCCCCATCCAACAGTGACAGCCTCTCCTCACCAACAACTATGAACATCAGTGCCTTTTATAAAAGAGGTGCCATCATCCAGGAGTCTGGCAAACTCTGCGGTGCTTCACTCCAGCAAACCACAAGACATGTTCCAAGTATCTCAGTAATGATTTGGGTTGGCCATTTTTCTCTTTTTAACACAAGTCTGAGCTCTTTCCTGACTTTGCTATGCCTGCCTGTCTGACCTATATCCTACACTGTGGGGTGATGTAGCTAAGAATTAAACATGGACTTGTCAAGCTTTCACACTCCCTGTACTTCCCCTCAAATGTCCATTCTCCCCTCTCTGCTTGAAATGGAAGTGTTTGAAAGCACCACAAGGTTCAGAACTTCCCAAAGATGGAGTTTCTCCACAATTTGACTGCTACAAGGACAGTTTTAACCCAGGCCTTCTGTCTCTCTTTTAAAGCCTAGAGAACTTGAATATTCTAGTTTCTTCCTCTCATCTTCTGAAAGGAGGCTGTAGAGAGATGGGTGCTGGTCTCTTCTCCCAAGTAACAAGCGATAGGACGAGAGGAAATGGCCTCAAGTTGCGCCAGGGGAAGTTTAGATTGGATATTAGGAAAAATTTCTTCACTGAAAGGGTAGTCAGGCATTGGAACAGGCTGCCCAGGGAAGTGGTGGAGTCACCATCCCTGGAGGTGTTCAAAAAACGTGTGGATGAGGTGCTTCAGGACATGGTTTAGTGGGCATTTGTACTGGGTTGATGGTTGGACTCGATGATCTTAGAGGTCTTTTCCAACCTTAATGATTCTATGATTCTATGATTTTTCTCTCCACTCTTATCCCATAAATGCCAGTGATGCTGAGAGACACAATCAGAGCCTGTTTGTGCTGAACCTTCAACACCAGGAACAAGCAGCTGCCACTTAAATGAGACTCTCCTTTTTTCTTACCTTTAACCTTGCCTCAAGCCAAACAGGGTCCACTCCCTGAACAGCATAAAAAGTCACTGCTCACCCACAGAGTAAGAATGAAAAACTGCTGTGCCCCCATTGACTGTCTTCCTTTTGCAAGCCACCAGGCCAGCTGAGACTTCTGCAGAAGCAGCAGCACTGATGCAACTCCAGACAAGCAACTTTCATGGCTTTAGATCATTTTAGCACGTCTTCAACAGAACGGTGAAGTGCAAAGCTGAAAGCTGGTACGAAGGGTTTCTGATCTTACCTGGGCTGCTGCTGGGGCTGCTGGAGGAGCCTGACTAGGTGGAGGTACAGCAGTTTGAGGTTGTACAGTTACTTGTCCTGCAGCCTGAGGTAGTTGAGTAGGTGCCTGTGCTGGAGCATTGAGTGAAGGACCTGGCGGCTCAGCTGATGGGAATAGCTGCAAGGAAAAAGGTGTTTTAATGAGAAAAGGAACTCAAGAGTTCTGACTCAAGCATCAGCTTTCCAAAAAGTGCTTGTTTGCTGCATAAATCACTTAGAGAAGTTCAATGCCAAGGCCATTCTTAGGCCTCCAGGACACTAACACTGATCCCAAGTTGGTGTTCAAGGGGTTTAATGTTTCCTCATGTCCAGGGACCCCTTCTGCCCTGATATTTTCAAGTTTTACTCACTGGTAGAGAAGGATAAGAAACCAAGATAGCAGTATGACTGTGGATCTTGGACAAAAATTACACACTGCAGCTAGCAAGGCTGGATGCACACAGATCATATCCTAGCTCGGACAAGAGCACCCTACCCTTTAGTTTCCCCCTTTCTCAGGATCCAAGTCTTACTTATATTTCCAAGTAGCCACACAGTCAGAGCAGAGCAACTCTGCTTTGACTTGTAGTTCCTTTCAGAGAACACAGCCTAGTAAAGCATTAAGATAACTACTGACAATTTATCCATTCATAAAACAAATGTCAGAGTCAGAGCAATCCAGATATTCAACTGAAAAGTGAATGCAGAACTTAAGTTCTTCAAAACACACAAGACAGACTGTTTAGGATTGGACTTACTAAAGTTAGTCCGTTACAAAAAAAAAAAATCATATGCAATTAATTTGGGAGTGGAGGAAAAGAGCTAAATGAAAGTTTAACATTTTTTACGTCTTGTGTTATTCAGAACAGAGAAACTGATTTTGGCATGGCAGCCAAAGAACTGTAAGGTTGACGGCACTTCTTCAGCGTGCCCTCCAACTTACTCCACTAAGTTTTAGGCAATATAAATCACCTTGAATATTGAAAACCTGAGCAGCAGACTTCCAAACCACAATATATATTAAGGGATGTATCACAATGGGGAAATTTGTCCCAAAAGGATTCTGGTTTTCAGCTTTTTCTTTGAATTTAGAGTTTATGTCAAATTACAGTGGCAGAGGTGTAGTCTTTCTTAAGATCTCCCTTTATAATCAGTCCTTGGAAACAGATGAAGGAAGAACAGGAGAGCCTAACTCAAGACTAATTTCTAGGAGACAGCCCTGTTTATCTCTCCACACAGGTAGGGAAAAGAAAGACATAGCACAGTCTCTAGAAGATAAGCAGTCTCTATCATTGAAAGATAAGATATACTAATATTCCTAATGTAAGAAACACAGGACAGAACTGAAGGCAGATTATAAATTGCAATTGAAGTTTGCTGTTAAATACTACTACAGGTTTATTTCACAATTCTGAGCATATGTTCCAAACCAGTGAATTAGACTAAGTAAAACAGACATTTTAAAGTTGTGTTTTGTTGGGGTTTTTTTTAAAGAGGAAAGTGGAACACAGTTGTTTTGCTTAGGTTGTTCTTGTAACCAATTCATTATCTTACAACAAACAGACTTTTGCCATAGCAAGTAAAGTTGAAAAGATATACACCAAACTTACCCCAGAAAGACCTCTTGGCATTACACAGCTAATGATTCCTTTTATAGAGAGGTTTTCAAGCAGAGCTCAGCTAGATGCTAGCTTCTACTTCACACAATATTGTTTTCAAAGGCTAATAAAAACATGTCCCTTGCAACATTCTGTCAGAGTCATCATTTCGGGAAATCATTTGCAACTACAACTTACCTCGGAATTCTGTACAGGTTCTTTCACTCTGGGAGACTGAAAAACAAAGAAAAAGCTGTCATTGCCTTGACAAAAATGAGACTTCATGACTAGAAGGACTCTTCTGAACCACACTGAACATATGAAATCTACATAATTGTTTTCAAATTACATATATGTATTAAGATGCATAATAAAAGGGAGGCCACACAATTTGTTGGCAACCTAAAGCATATCATAATACCCAGAAACACAGTGTCACGTTTCAGGACTTGCAGTTGATATTTACACAGTGGCATACAATACCTAAGCTGCTATCATTGTTAACCATTAGCAAAATCCAGCACTCTTGAAGATCACTCAAATTGGATCAAATTATTTGTGCACCAGTACGACAAAATCCATTTCAAGCTACCCAAGTCTTGCAGAAAAAGATAACCCACACAAATCTGCCTGGCAGAACTCTGCTAGGAAACAAATCCCCTTTGTATACTTAGGGAACTAGTTTGCAAACTAACTTGCTTAAACCAYAGAAAACCTTGAGGGGGGAAGAGAAGGGGGGAAATCAGCCTTGTGCTGTTTTATAGAAAGAAATCTGCTCTCCTCGCCCTTGGACTCTGCATTATGCTACGCTCTCTGTRAGAGAAGGCAGAAAACTGACAGCTGTACACAAGTTCAGCGGTGAAACAAAGAGATCAGTGGAATGGAGGGGAAAGTGCAGTCAAAGCAATGTGACCCATCTTTGCTTATCAGTAAAACACAGATAACATGCATTAGCTATTTCACAGGGGCAGGAAGGAATTGCCAAACACTCCTGGAAAGCCCTGCAATTAAGAGAGCTTGCAGYTTTGACTTCTAACAGGTCCAATTACCATGTGGAGATAGACAGGTGGGATGGCTCGGTCCATGCTGGGATTAATAAAATAGATGTTCCTTCTGCACACAATGGTCTAAAAGTCAGGTTGTGATTACAACAGTACAAGTTTGACAGAAGAACGTAAGTCTCATCATTCCACTACCTTAACTTGGGCCAGTTTATGCACTAACCAATGCCACTAACTTAACCACTGCAGATGTGCTGGTTTTGGCTGGGATAGAGTTAATTTTCTTCACAGTAGCTAGTATGGGGCTGTGTTTTGGATTTGTGCTGAAAACAGTATTAATAACACAGGGATGTTTTCGTTACTGCTGAGCAGTGCTCACACAGAGCCAAGGCCTTTTCTGCCCCTCACCCCACCCCACCCGCGAGCAGGCTGGGGGGGCACAAGGAGTTGGGAGGGGACACGGCTGGGACAGCTGACCCCAACTGACCAAAGGGATATCCCACACCATATGGCGTCATGCTCAGCATGTAAAGCTGGGGGAAGAAGAAGGAGGGCGGGGGGGATGTTCGGAGTGATGGTGTTAGTCTTCCCAAGTCACCGTTATGCGTGATGGAGCCCTGCTTTCCTGGGGATGGCTGAACACCTGCCTGCTGATGGGAAGGAGGGAAGGAATTCCTTGTTTTGCTTTGCTTGTGTGCGCGGCTTTTGCTTTCCCTATTAAACTGTCTTTATCTGAACACAGGAGTTTTCTCACTTTWRCCCTTCCAGTTCTCTCCCCCATCCCACCGGGGGGAGTGAGCGAGCGGCTGTGTGGGGCTGGGGTTAAACCAGATCAGAGCAATTTGTAACATATGACCCAGAGGCCACTCATGAGAGAAAGTAAAAGCTCTTATTCTCAGAACAGCAAGWTGCAAAAAGCCCTCTGGACAGGATGAGAATGAACAGTTCCTTCACGGTGACTATGTGCAGACAGCGTCAGCAAAARAGTCATGCAGCTGGAAAGGTAAAGCCTGAAATCCATCTCAATATGTTGAGCCTTCACTTGACAGTTACCAGGCAAGATGGAAAACGTGGCATTGCTCCCAGAGATAAACAGCCATGCTCCACACCTGCAGGCCACGGCTGCAGGACTCTTCTTTCAGGCACAAAGCTCATATCCAAGAGTACCTGGATGCCTCAAGGAATAACTCAAAAGGAGCTTGTCTGAAAGATCGCAGTGTGCTAGACACTGTACAGACGAGTACGGAAACACCGGCCCTGCCCCACAGCTCACAACTAACCCAGATAAATGGCAAACAGAGGTAAACTAAGGAAAAACATGACAGAAAGGAAATAGGGCAAACACTAAAAGATGTTTACCTAATTAAGGCACAAATAGGATGACTTTGGGGATGCGCTGACATGTATTAGTTCTAACTTACTTTTGCTTGTATAATCAGAGACGATGCGAGTAACCACTGAAATGTGACCACACCGCATGCCTCTGCACAGATTTATTGAGTAACAGAAGCAAATGATTTAAAAGCCCACATAGYACAATTGCTCTAATTTGAATTCAAGGTTTTAAATACCGAGAGCAAAGAAGTTCAGTAAGTCTTTATATCCAAAAGGTAACGTTGAGCCAGCAAGTCAGCTTATTCATTGAATTGGGCACATATTTCTGGTTGTTTGTAATAAGTATTTGTCTGCTTTCAGGTGCAGTCCTAGCAAGAGACTTGTAAAATACACATTTGTACATATTAAATTCACCTTATTTTTCCTGTAGATGGAGACGAGCAAAAAAGACAAACACTTTACATTTATGTAGAAGCTTTTATGCAGGATAATACTGAAGTATTTTAGCAAATTAAGTCAATCTGCAAGCCATTCTTTTACTTTAAGGCTGACAGCAATAAAACACAGRTACTGCCGGAATCACAGAATGGTTTGGGTTGGAAAGGACCTTTAAAGATCCATCTAGTCCAACCCCTCTGCCACGGGCAGGAATAAAAGGTAACACCCAGATAATATAAATTATTCTATCTTACAACTTAGTTAAAATTGCAGAGGGATTACAAGCAGGTAATTTACACCGAAGTTTACACCCTGTGCTTGAAATATGGCCAAAACGCTAGTCCTCAATAACAACACCATATTCGTGGCAAACACTGGCAGTTTAAATACAAGTCTTAAGATTGCTCGAAAAGGGATCAAATGCAAGGGGTGCACAGGCCTGCCTAYCCTTTCATCTTCGGGCTGAATAAAATAACTCAAAAGCTGTGCACAGGGAAGACACCCAGGGCAGGATTCGAGCACCTAAGACGACATGTAGTGAGTTCTAAGATGCCACGGTGCCCTTCCTGACCTCCAGAAAGGTACAGGTCTCCCGAAGTTCTGCATTACATCTACACGGGGTGCCTCCAAAATGGCAATATACACCTACAATTAGGTAACTGAATTGAGATCTACTGCTCCAACACCCATCCTAAAAGTTTCTTGAATGGGAGACCTAGAAGTAAAGGCCAAGCACGGCCCAAATTAGAGAGATCAAAACAGACAGCAGTATAAGGAAACATGCCAAAGCTCCAAGAAAAAAAAAACTGGCTTGAAAAGGAGCTTGTAAACATGTGGGTCAATCTGCTCTTTCCYGCATAAGAGGGATGAAACAAGTACTGTTCAAAACAGAGTAAACAGTGCTAAGTCATAGTATCCTGAGCTGAGAGACATGAGAGAGCAAGTTCTAAGTAATCTCTGAAATAGAGTTAGGGTCTTTCACAATATTCTCTCCTAAAATTTGGTTATATTTTAACCTACAAAAGGAATTTAGCAGATTTCAACTTATAAAGGATCAAGAATTTCAGTAGTATCCACCTGGTACCAAGAGATCCTCCTTGACCATGTAATACGAAGCTGGATATAGTAAGCTCTTTAAAAAGACACAACAGTTGTTGCCCCAAAGTATGGAATTACTATGTCAATAGCAGCCTTTAAAAACCCAAGCATTTCAAAGCATGCCAAAAAGATGCAAAATCTTGCATTTAATATTTAAGTGTCTATACAGAACATTGTAGAAGAAAAAGCAATGAAAGAAAAATGAGAAAAGTTAAAGTTGTAAAGGGATACATGCTTCAAACAGATATTGCTTTTTTTTCCTTTCATATTGAAAAGCTTCCTCTAAAAATCCTTCACCGTCTCACCAATTCAATTACAGAATGATTAAAACRCATAGTCCACTTCAAGCTACCTGCTGTAGTGAAAAGGGAACCAGCAAGCCACTACAGTAAAAGCTGACACTGCTGACTACTGGGGGAAGACAATCTGCAAATTTATTGTAATCTTTTAGTTGATCACTATGCATTACTCCTCTGTGTTTCTGGGGATTAGTCTGGGTTTGGGATTTTTCGTGTATATGTTGGGGGTGGTGATGTGTGCTTTCTTGAGGATTTTCAAGTGCTTGTGACTTCGGGGATGCCATAACATTTTCTACTAGCACTAATCGATTTCAGTGTAACTGAGGGGACAGAACCAGGCCCTGTGTGTTTCAGATATCRGCCAGAAGCACGGGACCTATTGCTTTCAGCTCCATCCTGGAGAGGGCAGTAGGACAAAACCTCTCCCGACACTTCCAGAAGAAAGCATCTCAAACAGTCAGCACCCTTAAAAACAAAGAGAATATCCTCGCTCAAGTGAATTAGTATGCTGAGCTGGGAACAGACCATCCGAATTCATGTTCCCAATTATGCTCAGCATCTCTGAATGAGACCAGCTGTGCCCCAGAACGATGGCGAAAAAGAGATCAATACAATTTCTTCAGCCTTCAGTCTGCTTTCTCTGGATCAGCTACAAACTCGAGGGGAGGGATTGTAACTTACAGTGTATCATACTTAAAACAAGGACACATAATTCCCAGGGATAGTTAGACGTACCACAGTTAGAAAACAAAACAGACAGTAGAGCTATTGGAGTTTGAGGACCCACCCTGAGCTGTGAAATTGCTGCTCTGCCTTCCTCACTTTCTTCATCTAGTTCATCATCACTCCATTCCCAGCCACCATCTTCAGTCTTATGAAGACGTCCGCTGGAACCTGGGACTCTCCGGACCTGCTCAGCACAAAGACGGAAAACTGGTATGTCAAGCAGACAGTTTCTACAGTTGATCTTTTTTAGGAGAAATAGCACAAGAGCRTCTTCAGGTTGCATCATCTGCCAGGGCGCCTGAGTATTTCATTGAAATGTCTAGCTCTGTATCTAGAAAATGCGGTACTACAATAATTCTCTTTAAGAACATGAACACAAGCATAAAAAAACCTAGTATGACTGTAACAGCAAGAGCCCATGAGGTTTTCAGTACCTTTTTGGATCTTTCAGTGATTGTTGGTGCTCTCTGCAACATCTTCTCCTGTAAAAATTCTTTATTCTGCAAAAGACAAAACACCAAACTTTTGCATTGCTGAAAATGTCCTTAGATTCCCTCAGTGTTTCCAATAAAGAAGTTGTTAAGCTATTTCTAGCAGAAAGCATTTTACACGTTTCACCCCCACTCCCCCAAAGATATATAACTTTCTTCGTTCGGACTACAGTATATGATGTTCCATCCTAAATACCTTTTAAGCTAGYGGTGGCACTTTCCCTATGCAAAGTGATAGGGAATTAACAATTGAGGAGTTGTATACTATCCCGTCTGATTTACTGGGGAACATGTAAATTATGCTTATACTTATTATATCCCAGCATCTGGTACCCTGCTGAGACATTTGGCATTCTTCCATTCGCAGATACTACACCACCTGGATCCAGTCACTTTGCTTTACCTTGCCCCTAAATTTATGCCTGTCCAACTGTCAAAGGCAAGCCTCAGATGTCAGGCAGGCCGGGATGCAGGAACCTCTATACGCTGGAGTAATGAGACCCAGGAATTAGGGCAACAGGAGTTAGAGTGGCTGAAAAAACGTACAGCACGTGACGTTTAGAGAGGAAGTAAATGCAGTGATCACAACAGACTAAATACTGGGAAACTGCCGTGATGCTTTACTGTATTAAATTTCCTCTTCAGCAAGCCACTCCAGACTGGCTAGCGTGCGGGCTCCTGAGCGTCCAGCTTCCCAGCCGCTTGAGCACCGAGCCAAACTGCCGGCTGCAGAGGAAGCAGGCCGGGGAAGCACCCTGGCATTAGCGCCGGGACCTGGCTGGTGTTTCACACACACGAGTGGGGTTGGACAACCCGCCCGCCTCTGCCCGCGAAGCGCTCCCAGAACTCGCCCGCGCTGGTTTCTGCACGTAGGATGGAGAGCCTCAAGACACATGCTGTCACTGCCTGGTAAGTGGCTCTCAGGTTACCAAAACATACTTGTACTAACACAGACTGTATTTAAATATATAGRCGTATAGAAGTTGGACTCTTCCGTCCTCACGTTACAGCTGTCAGTTTGGCAGTGGCTGATGTATGAAAGTAATTTAACACTGAGTGTTAACCGGCACACATTTTCACTTTGGGTGCTGGTTTAAGTATTGCCTCATTTACAATAATGTTAATTTTCTATCACCACATACGCTAATATGTTACTCTGCAGCAGCTTAATGAAAGCATGAAGGAGATTTTACACACAATGAAGTATAACATGAACCAGAACTCGCATAACCGAACGGAGAAAGGTCAGCAATGTGTAAACCATCTTGTCACTTTGGACACCAAGTGTGCATCCAGTGTACAGATGCAGACTATTCAGTTGCCTAAAATCCCATTATGGACAATGAAAACCTAGTTAATACTGTCAAGAGCCCAGGCATCAATTAAACTTGCCCTAAAGCAAACTCCTACATTTCATAAACTGGATCACTCTCCAGACTTCCTCGGTTGCACTTGTTAGATTTCTGTCAACTTTAATAGGACATCCAGCTCCTCTACAGATACCCAGAGGTGGCCACTTCCATTTAAGCATCTTAATCTGGGAGCTGAAAACTACCTTGATTAATTGGTGATGCTGCTGTGCTACCCCAGGTATCAGATATCTTTTTGACAGTTTAATCTGTGTTCTGCTATAAAACCCATGTATTTTGATCACAAACATGCCACAGAAAAAATAAGCAAACAGAAAACATTTCCTCTTTCCCATGGAAATAGAAAATCTCCCCTGTATTATTTCTGTCTCTCCCCCCAATAAGACCTTGCACATTGCATATGCACTAATCTCCAGGCAGTAATTACWTAAATGCTCACTGGCAGTTCACTTCAAGGCTAGAAATGGGAGTTTCCTACTATTTTGTATCACAGGATCCTCGCTTTCCATAAGGCAACACAGGGTGAAATAGTTTTAGGTAGCCCTCCGCACAGTGGGCCTCATTCACTGCTTTGCATACAGACTGATTATAGAGTTTACTAAAATATAAGTTACATTTACTGCCACAGAGACCTTTAYGGTTGGAGACGCAGCCAGAATGGCACAATTACAAGAGAAGAAAAAACCCCAAAAGCCACTGAAAGACTTTTTAATGCTCAAGAATTTCTAGATAATTTCTCTTAATAGCAGCATACACAAGGAGGTACAGAAGAGGGGTTTCATTCTGGTCGTTCACAATAACCCATTCAACTCACTCAGCTACGCTGGCCCTAACTGAAACAGCCCACACTCGTGCCAATAAAGCTGTCACCATACCTATCATRCTTCTGAAAAGTTCTCTCCACAGCCTCTGCACAGATCAGTTTAGGAAGTGTTTTCTTACCTTTGCTTTCGTGAAAAATTTGTGTCTTAAGAGTTCTGCTGCTGTCGGTCTGTCAATAAAAACAGATATAGAAAAAACAATTATAAATGCTCCCTTTCAACACAACRGTCTTCCAGGTTGCTGCAGCCTGTTGTAACATGGCATCTCATAAGGGCATCAGCTTCTCTTACACAATTCCCCTAAGAATCAGTCAATGTATTCCAAGTAATTTTTACACCAGCAGCCTTTTAAACACTTGGTGTATTCTGATCAAAGCCTATTCTGTTCAAAAGCAATGAATAACTCGGGGGTGGGGGGAAGTTGTTCCCATTTTGATGCTGAACTTGCGTCTCTTAGAGCCAGTTTGATAGGATCACAGAAACAATTTGCTCAAAATTGAAACAAAGGATCATCACCTACAGCAGGAGTGCAGTACTCGSCATGTGCAAGTAACAGAGCTATTTCAAAGATACTTGATTTTATATGTGTGTAATTAGTTCTATTAAACACAGGTGGAACGATCAACCTTTGTCTAATAGAAAAGGAACAAGTACAAACTATTTTCCCCTTCAAGTTAGACTTTAGGATAAATACTGGAAAGTAATAGACATCCCTTGGTTAGTTTAGAAGGAGCTTTCTAACAAAAATCATCCACCTTATAGCAAGTGAGCCCCCAAAATAATTAAAAAGCAATTGCATTAAATTCTCCTCTTTGAGAACCCATACAATATGCATAAGCATATCTGATTCTGCAAGTTGCTCATTATGGGCCAGCCTCCTGCTCCCACAGTCAGGATGATGACAGTGGCTGTTAGTGGTGCTTGAGAAGAGAGAAGGGGCATGCCATGATTCAAAGTGATTATGTTTAATTCTGATCAGCACACATTCTAACCTGCAGGAATAGGATACGCTTTAGAAAGGAGAAAAAACATCATGCTGGGAAAAAAAAMCTGCTATCAGCATTTATCTGGCACTCCACTGGATTCATTAAGCATTTCAAGTGTAAAGCTTSTTAGAAGAGAGACATCCCATCTCACGATGCGCGAGAAGCCTTTGTTCCTGGATCCATCACAAGAGGGAACTGGAAAATGTCTTCACTATTATAATTTTATAAAGGGACTTCTCCCTTTCCAGAATTAGTTTGCTTAATGAAGAAAAAAAGAAAACCGAGAGGTATAAAAACTCATCTGTGGGAATGCTTGTTTCTTTACCTTTGGATTTTAAGGAACGCTATTTTTAAATGCAGGATGAACACTCCTTTAAACAGCTTCACTGAGACTGGCAAATGCTATTACTGTCCTCCACAGAAACACGTCTGAGCTCTCCTATGTGACAGGCTGTGGGTTTTAAACAGTGCTGTAGATAGCCGGACCCTCATGCAGCTTTGAACGATGCCATAACGTAATGATACAATGCTATCCTGGGAACCACAACATATGCACCACCCCCTCGGYAGCATTTCTAACATCAATGAGTGGTCAAGCTACTGTTACAAGGAAGACCTAAAGTGTCATCAGGTCACTTAAGCAATCTGTATTGATGAAAACATGTTGGTAAAATTTGCCAGTGTTTTTCCTCCCCGCCCCCCTCAAAGCAAATACTACTTGTAATTAAGCAAGTCAAAACTACACTGAAAGCCTTCTTTGCACTGGCAAATTTTTAAAAGTTTATTTATGAAGCTTCGCAAGCAAACACATATTGCCCAAGGTGTAATTTCTAATTTATAAACACAGAGCAGTTTTGACTGGTAACAAAACATGAACTGCAGTCACCCGCTGGAGGTGGCAAGGGGGAGAATGGCAGTACACACGCAGCGGACTGGGATGCACTCTCATTAACCCAAATGGGAGATGTGTGCCCTGGCCAGGCATGATGCCAGACATTTATCCTTAAAAATAAGGACAGCCAAGAGAATTTGCTGCCACACAGCAAGTTTGCTGTGTTCGTTGTGACTGAAAGGCTGGAAGGACAGAGAGCGTACCCACTTCAAAAAAAAAAACCAAAAACAAACAAAAAAAAAAAAACAACCAACAGAATACAATGAGTTTGTGGGTTTGTGTTGTTTTGGGGGGTTTTGTGGTTTTGTTTTGTTTTTAATTTATTTTGGTGTTACCAGTTCTTACCTTTTTTCGGGGTCTTTTTGTAGGCACGATGAAATCATCTTCCTAAATGATTTCCCATACTTCTTCAGCATCTCCTTATCTTGCACACCAGTTTCCAAAGATGGGGGATCATTTTGTAGCGTCAGCATTAAGACCTGAAAGAATTACGTCTATTGGCAATGAGATTTTTCTTGGCTGTTGTTAGAGACAGATTTTGGGAACACCGTATTTTCGACAAGCATTTTCATCAAGCATCCGAGTCAACAAAGACTGTTTCATTACATCGGCTCTCTGAGGGTAGCCTGAACTCAGAGTGAAGTTTCTTATAATTTAGACTGTCTCCTCGCTTTCACCAGACAGCAGAAACTCACCTACCTTTTCCTCAAGGCAATTACAGGGTCTCTCCTCTTCCCTCTGCTTCCCACATTCACTAACTTCATAGAAACAATTCTTTTCAAAACGTTTACACCTCTGCAAATTCTGACTGTCAGCTGAGAGGTTCAAGACTCACAGAACAGGATCTAGAGAGAGTTACCTCCACCTCCTTTCCTTGARAAGCCAGGCTAATTTATACCCAACAGCCTATGCTACTGTTTTCCATCACATCTGCTGGCCCACGGTGCAGTCTGTGGGACAAACACAAGGTCGAGATGTGCTTTCAGGCCCGTATGGTGTGATTAAAGGTGTAAGCATAGCAGAACTTCTACCAGCCTTCCTCATTTGAGATAAGCAGTTGTGCAAGGCATTTGATTCAAAGGCTCTGTTTAGATCTCCCTGCAGGTGTTTCTTAGCTAGAAATTAATGTAAAAGCAGAAGGGCAACATAAAAAAATACGAGGGTTCACTTCCATGTACCAACACGACAGCAGGTGAAGACATTTCTCACACAAGCACCCATCAAGCCAAACTGATTATTTCCCTCACATCACTCATATTCTGAAGGAAAGGAAGAAAATTACTCATTTCCATTTTCACTTGTCACCTACATACAGACGAATATCTATTTTTAGAAAAGGAAGCAGCACATAGCACATTTAAATAGCTTTCAACAGCTATATTGCTTAGGGCAGCAAGAGCCCATCAATCCAGCGGAAATTGTACAGTCCATGACAGAATTCCCTGCTTTCTTCCCCTCTCCTTGGAAGGTCACTTAATGCATGGGTCATTTTGCTGCGTGACAAAATTAATCTGCAGTGAATACAATTACATACAATAAATAAAACACAGAAGTCCTCTTGCAGGCTGCACGACAGGAACCCACATCTAATAAAATTGGAGACTCATAATTCTAYCTACCAGATGACAACACACAATACTAAATAGGTGAGTTTTGTATTCAAAGCCACAACCCATGCATTTAAAACACAGTAAACAGAAGCACRGCTTACAGAAGCTACTGCAAAATGCTACCATTAATCACAGCACAGAAGGGAAGTATCAATGAAACGTGTTGCTAAATCAGCAACACATTTCCCTGAACTCCTCGCTGCTCTGCCACAGTCACTGATATGGTACAAACTTTAATGGCACTTCTAAACTACTCAGCTACTCAACAGTCCCTGCACAAAGATTACACAAATCTTAAAATTAATACTGTTCTATGAGAGTTAAACCAGTGCAAAAGTCCTGGCATTTAAAGCAATACACACATGTCCCTGTCCTAACGAGTTAGGAGCTATTGGATTCCCAAACGCTATTGTAATTGAGAGGTAGAGATGCACCTAGGTCCTAAAGAGGTGACGCACACCTTGCATAGCACTCCAGCAGTTAAAAGACTCAGAAGAGAAAAGCTTGCTCTATGGTAGGCCTCCTCCTCAACTGAGGAACTTGRCACCCACAGGCCTCATATTCCAGGTAAACAGTCTAACCATAAAGATCAGAAAGGGCTCTCCATCCCCTCCTGTTCGATTCGAGGGAGTATGCATCCCAGGAGTAGAAGAAAAGTGGCTTTCAAGAGGGTGGGAAATGCAGAAGGGACTAAAAGTTTTGTGATTGAGACAGGGCCCCATCAGATCTCCACRGGGCTAAGGAAGATGATATCAAAGCTCAGTAGAAGGACAGGATGMTTCAGACCTCAACTGATGGGGTTAACTCTGCTACTTTAAGATGTAGACTCCCTGAAAGAAAAGCATGTTGGAATCAGCTCCTGGTTCAAGAGTCAGAAAATAGGTAGGGATAGTTAGCCAAACTATATGGCAATCTAAAATTCAAGATATTTAAAAAAGATTTTTGAAGTGTCAGTGTTTAGACAAGAACATTTCCTCCACCTCAACTTCAATAAAATATTCATATTGTCAATACCACGCTATTTCATACTGATGTGGTACTTTCCAGAAACGCCCTTACCCTGGTTCGATGATTGACAGGACTGTGTTGGCATTAAACAAAATAAGATGTTCTTTTGGATAACTGGTAACAGGACTTCTGAGAGGTATCAAGAAGGATTATCAGCACAGGAGAAGGAATGGCTCACCATGCCAGTATCACTGGATGCCAGATAACWTTTTCTGAATCATTATTTACACCCCTAAAAACATCTGGTGCGTTCCAGGATTAAAACACAGCACTCTCCTCAAGAACGGTGACCCTGGCAAGACTCAGAATTTAGAAAAGAACGCGCACAGTTTCAGACAATGCTGATTAAGTGGCATATTTTTAAAAGGTGACTTCAGAGAAATCCAAGAACATCGTGATCCACAAGTGCAAGCTGAGAGGACAAACTCTTCCATGAAGCATGCTGGCCAAATTCTTGGAAACACCCACAGAACACACTGATCCTTTATCTTGCACAAGGATCTGGAGACCTGCTCACCTTCATCGGCGGGTATTTATGGTAAGGAGCTGCCCCTGTAGCCAGTTCGATAGCAGTGATCCCAAAGCTCCAGATGTCTGCTTTGAAATCGTATCCTCTGACCTGAAAAATATTAGAGGATGTTAGCACGTGCCTCTTGCTATCCTACACTACAATCCCTTTAGCCTATTACACATCCTTTCGCCCTTTCCTTCCTTTCTCCTCGAATTTGGAAAGACCAACGCTATAGTGTTAAAGAGATGGAAAGAACACTTTCTCCCTCCTTTCCCCCCAGCTCCTTATACCTTCGAGGAGGTGTTTTAGAAGTCATAGTCTGATGAAARTTATGGTGGTGGACTGTGCAACTAGGACTGCTCTGCCATAAACCTCTCCATGTGTAGAACATAAAGGGGCACTGGGTTAACACAGGCTCCRACTTCTACACAAAGACACAGAGAGTCATTAAACAGTATAATGAAACTCTCATAGTTAATAGGTGGACTGTTATCCCCTTGGGACATACGCCTCACTACACTTTTAGTCAACTGCTTAATCAATCTGGTTGCAAACACGCTCGATCCTGAAACTTCAGTACACACCACCTCAGCTAAAGTGCCCCTCATTCCTGTCTGCAGACTAGTATTTCCCCCCACTAATTAATAATAGCTTCTGCACTTGACATTAAACACAGACTTGTTCAGGAAAATTTATAGCATTTACTTCCCCTCATGCACAGGAAAAAATATTTCATATGCCAAAGCGGTTACTTCCTTGTTATCATTAGGTAATATTTTGGCACTTGCTTTCTCCGCTGCAGGGGAGAGACATTATGTACTAACTTCAAGAGCAGTTACAAAAATCAAAGCATTTTGGCTGCTTAGAATGGTTGGTATTTCTTCTCGCTAGACTATGGAAAAATGAATATTGAATCAAAGCTAATAGGGATATTGTGTTCAGCTAACCTAGCAAGCTTCAGAAAGACACCCATTGTGATGAAGCCAAAAATGTTCCCCAAACTACCCTTAAGATGATCTTGAATTTTGGCAAACAAAAAAATCCTCTTGTACTATTTTTCATTTAATACTACAGTTGAACTGAAATTTATTATAGCAACGGAGTTTATATCTTGCACTAATTTCATCAACTCTGTAGGCATCATTTTCATGAGCCTTAAAGATTTGAAACGCTTCAAGTGCTGCAGTTTATGGATGCCACGATTATGAATAGATTTCAAGCCATTTAACTAAGCGAGCAGAGATACCTAGTATAATTTAAAAGAACACAGTGCAGGAAGAAATATGCTGTAAGGGTTTTTCTTCCCCCCCCACACACACTCTTTTTAGGTTTTGAGAATAACTTTGGGACTTTTTTTAGCTTTGTCTTTCAGTTAGTCTTGCACACATCTAAACACTGTACAACTGCCCATTCCTCGCTGAGATTTTAACTGTTTAGTGTTTTGGGTTTTTTTTTTCAATTATATCATATAATCCTGCTTGCAAATGAARGCTACGAAGTTCAAAACTGTCTAGAGCAGTGCATCTTGACATCTGTCCAATATATATTGGCCACCACCCTGCAGTTAGTTTACATCAACAACATTTATTTTTCTCATCAACTTTTTTTTTTTTTTGCTATAAATCTGTTGAGTGAACTTACATTAAAAGACAATGCCAGGCTATCATGTATTAACATCCTAAAGGAACTTAATGATGCTGAAGTAAACCAGATGGAATTGGGTCAATAATATCTACATATCGAAGGCTAACCTACAGCAACCCCTTGTCCTTTTTCCCGGGCTGGATATAGCGGCTCAGAGTGACACCTGCTGGAAGACAGCAAGATGATATAAATGGACATTGAAGGATTTCACATCAGCATCCAAAACACCTCCTTACCATCTAATATTTGCAATATATGTGCACAGCCTTCATGGAAGTATTGGTCTCCCTAGAAAATATGCCTCCTTTGGAAACATATCTGTTGCATCAAGAACCCGCCCTTTGTCACTAAAACCTTCATTTCCCCTTTTTAGCACCCTTCTTAAGATCATTTTTCCCCTGTTGTCCTGGGGATTGCAGCCACCCTAACTGCAATGAGCCTGGAGCAGCACGGTTCGGTCCTGGCCAGCCTGCTGTGCCCTGTGCACCAGGACAGGACACGAAGGACAGAAAAGCAGAGGACAACTCTGATCTGGTTTTGGAAACACTSAATACTCTATTTTTATTTATTTTTAAATCAACGTAACAAAAAAAATCCAGAAGTATATGACAGCAAAGCAGTTCAGAAGCAAGTTCGCGAAGGTGGGTCCTGACTTGGGGAGCGTGTCTTGTACTCTATGGCATTASACTGGTACTCTGAGGAGGTTGCAGGAGTGCTGTAACACACCAGCCCCTCAGTGCCACCATGGGGAGCCACTGAAAAGGCCAAACATTGAAAAAGCCTTTCATCAATAGTATATTCAAGCTACTCCAAAGTTATCTCAATTCCTCAAGAAGTTTTAGATATRGGAAAAAATGCATTAAAATTCTACCACTGTTTTAGCTGCATTTCATTTTAGAGAKATATATATATATATACAGAGATCTTATTCAAGTTCCTCCTAAGCTTCAAMATATTTTATTGTGAACAGCAAGGAGAAAAATAACACGGTGGATTTACTTTAATAAAACAATGTTTTCCCAAAACATTTTTGTTAAAAAAACATTTTTGGAAGGAAAAAAAGGAAAAAACAGAAAAACATTTATAGTCAGTTGTATTTCTGCTTGGCACACCTGTCAAAAATCAAACCCTGAGTCCAGCCCTCTATCAAAGTCTTTTTAAGGGGATGAAGGATAATTTTCAGAATGCTTATGGCAYTGAACATCAATGCAATAGACAGCTACTGCAAATGCCCTGTCAGGGCTGTGGCATAATTTTGTTTGTGGATCTTGCTSAGAAATGGGCAGTGATATTTTTCATTAAACAAAGTTTCCAGGTGGCCTTCATCAGTAGTCACACAGACAAAGCTTCTATAGTTTAGTCTAGAAGTAGTAGAGGACAAAAAGTGACATATCTCCACCCAACGGGAAGAAGTATGGCATCTTTTAGCTAGCCAAAAGAGCAGAGGAGGAAGGTGGAGAGGCAAGCATTCCTCAGGAATTACAGTCTGGATACTCACAAGCCAAGAGAAACTAACAAGCTGAATAAAGTCAACTACATGTTATTTTACTGTAACAACTCCCCTCCCTAACATGTTGCAGTTAGGTACCCCAAATTCTTGTATTTGCAAATGCAGAAGAGCACATTACCATGCTGTATATGTGCATATTTACCACGTGTGAAACTATTTATATTCTACCTCACATTTAGGCAAGAGGGATGGACAGGTTAATCTTCTTTATGCAACAGCTGAGCTGTCTCATCCTTACCTTAGGCAGGAGCCTGAAAAGAAGCAACAGGGCAAAAACCTACTGAACGCTTAATAATCCGCAGTACAAGC
Source organism: Oceanodroma leucorhoa (assembly GCA_030449065.1). Classification (NCBI taxonomy): domain Eukaryota; kingdom Metazoa; phylum Chordata; class Aves; order Procellariiformes; genus Oceanodroma; species Oceanodroma leucorhoa. The sequence goes on from JASVER010000021.1 coordinate 7,726,784, forward strand.
CTGGCTGCAATAGGCAAATCAAAGACAATCCTGTGGTTTTAAGAAAGCCTTACAGGATGCCAAATTATCATCTTAGTTTGAAGTAAATACGGCCATTGCTGACAACAGGGAATTCCAGGTGCAAATCAGCTAAGAGGATACTAGGAAAAACAATTCACCTGTTCCATAACTTCTGGTGCCATCCAGCAAGGTGTGCCCACGAAAGTTTTCCTGACTTTATTTCTGGTAATGTCACCACCAGTGGCCAGAAACGCACTAACGCCAAAGTCTGAAAAGAAAAAAAAAACACCACATTTTATTAAGAACGCATCCCGAGCAAACTGAAGGGTTGCCCCCTCTTTCCCCTCATATTCCCAGCCATCTATTAAGTACTAGACCATACAGTTACGCATGAGGAGTTTCCTAATAAATGAAGAATGACCAACAGTTAGCTAAGAGTGCTGGTACACGAGCGGTCTGTAGTCTACCATTCAATTACCGGGGACAGCAGAGCTTTCGGCGCTGGCCAGCAGAGAGGAAAATTCCACTTTCCATTACAGCCCACTGGTCACATTACAGCACGCCCGCGCTCCCCCAGCAGACCTGCTACTGTACAAACCTGCCTCTGACAGCCAGTGCTTTGTTTACATTTGTATACATACATAACAAGTAATAACTGAGCTTCAGTTAGCATCCTGTTAATATTTGCAGCAATGAAGTCGGGTACATAAAAAGTTACTAGACTTTATAATATTTAATTGTCCTAACTGCCTCCTAAGGGGTATCAGCCCCTTATTCTGGATGTTTTATTACCAGAATACGCTTTGCTTGGTAATCTTCCATCGCTGAGATGCTCAGTGCTTTAACAGGAGCTTGGACCGGTTCCCGATGAGAGCGCAGCATTACCGAATCGAGCAGCACATGCTGCTAACCAGCCCGCCCACCCCAGAGGAAGCCTTGCAGACGGGTATTCACACCCTGCACAGCGTTACTCCCGCTCGAAGCATTTTTCGCAAGCTGAAGGATGCTCAAAGATGCCCCATGCACTCGCTGGCAATTTGATTACTTGAAGTAAATAATTCTTTTACATGAAAACTACACTTTCAAAGATAACACRGATGTTTTATGCAATTAAGAATGACATTGAATTGAAAACAGGATCTGTGAACAGCAGCAGGGATAGCAATGGGATACAGTTATGTTTGTTCAGAGAAGAGCATTACAGAAGATTTGGCAACCAAGTCATTCAAGAGAGGATAGCAGACTACTTTCCTTGGAGAGAAAAAGAAAAAGTAAGTAAAACAAATCAGGTGACAGGGAAGCTGTAAACACAACACAGTAGAAGTATTTCTTCCCAATTTGCTCTAAACTACACTGCTTATGTACTGCAGAATTATAGACCTGCAATGGGTCATTCTCTATAACTCAATTTTATCTACTGTTCCCCTTTTTTTAAACACACTACAAGCAATCAAAATCTTGAATGCCGTTTTTGAGATTGATAACAAGCTTCGAGGATAAGTCTCTGAAATTGAAGGACTATTTCACATAAAAACAGAACATTATTGACCACAAGTGGGTTGAAAACTCTCGAAACTCAGCTGCCTGACATAGTTAACTGTAAATGTAAAGGACTTTTACTCAGAGGAGCCACGGAGTTACTCCATGGCTTAAGGATGTTATCCTAACTGAGGAATCAACTGCAACAAGATCCCTCCGTACAATTTGCAAGCAACGGCATCCACGTGAGGACAGTCCCAAGCTTCCTCTGCATCACGCCAGCAGTGCAATGAATCCCTTCTCACCAGTCTTTCAATATTTGAGAAACACCACTGAAATTCTCACTCAGAAGAATAACATGCTGAAAGCTTCCAGCTCACTTAGGTTAAAGGCTTCCAAGGGCAGGAACTTTGTGCTCACTAAAGTACTAGACATGAATAACAAAGTTGACATCAAAGGAAGTTGCACAGAAATCACAGGGCTAAAACAGGCACCAGCAAATACCTATCATTAGGGTTCAGCTTCTTCCAGATGAGCTGTCCTGTTCTCTTCCCTGTTCCCGGAGGCATCTTGTCTTCCTGCTAGCCTTGAAGTTTTGGCACGTCTAGATGGATCACTATCCCCGTCAGCACTGCAATCTSTATTTTTCTGGAAACCCACTTTTTGCAACAGTGATTTTGCTTTGAGATCTTCCATGTGTGTATCCACCTTCCCTGCTTTTCTCAGAAAACTGAATGAGCTTCCTAAAAAKCTCAGAGTAAAATTACTTGCACTTTACCCTCATTACGGGAAGTCTCACAAGATCTATTGTTCTAAACACAAGAGCAATTAGAAGTTCTTTTAAATAAGATAATACTAATAGAAACTTGTCCAAGTGCCATCAGCATATTGTTGTGATGTGCTGTATTCGAACTTGTGTATATTATCTTACCTCAAGTTTCCATGCAGTCATTTTGAGGGTAAAGGAAATGCCATTCAAAGCAAAAGCATTCCAGCAGTAAAAACACAAGTCCTTTACACAATGCACACAGCATTCACCACATTTCACATCAAACGTGGGTTTAATAAATTCCAGTTGGAAATTGTGCCCCTACATCTGCCATCTGAGGTCAGCAGAAAGCTTAAACAGAATTAAATTGTATTGCGTTGATTTATTCAGTGTTTTCCCGATCAATCTCCCCTCATTTCCAGTGGGCTAAAACAGGCACAACCAGCCTGTGCTACTCTGCTGTAAGACTTTGAAACCATCTTCTCAAATATCATCTTACTAACTTTATCCAAGTCCCAGCTATTAAGATAAGAATGTGCCTGCTCTCAAGAAATATCTGTAAAGCAATAAAATAAAATCCTAACCAAAAGYTAGGGTTCAATTCTTACTTCTGAGCAGTTGGAACGATCTGCGCCTCATCCTCTCTGCCACTGTTAACTACCCTCAGAAAGGCTAAAACAGAACAAGGTTATTGCAAATGAATTTAAGTCTAGAAAATGGGGAAAGTCATGAAATTCAAGAGGTACAATAGCTCAGAAGTGTTTACATTTGTACTCTTCTTTGGCAGCTTGTGCTTTATAATGGCTCACTACGGTGATAACTGGAAAGGACTGCATCACCAGAAACAGSGAGGAATTGGAAATGTTTGGACCTGGCTTGCAATACCAGTAACCACCACTGCTGGGAATCCGACGACTGTCAGATATTCTAAAGGAGCCCAAAAATTGCAGACTTCCAGCAGCCTGCTAGCAAATAATAGCCTCCAGGATGTCTGGCTGCAAGTGGCAGGATAATTTTTTTATCATTTTTCTGAAGCAATGTAGAAAAGATTCATCTGCTGGACCTGTTTCAGTGATATAAACCAAAGACGACTTTAAAAAAAAAATACATATATATATACACACACCTCCAGACTCTCATATCACAGCAAAACCAATCCAGAATGGAAATGACAATTCTGCTGATGCAGGCTCTGCAGAAAATATGGCCAATTTTGTCTTTTTCAGTAGAAACTTYATGTGTTGCAAATCACATACCCTACAAAACACTCTACAGTGGCAATGAAGTTGCGGGCTAGTGTTTGAAAAAGCATGGTACTAGGCAACAATTCCTCCTATTAAGGTATCCCAAGCTGTCAAACTTGAAAACTATTCTGGCCACCCAGGAAATGCAAAAGCTGAAAGGAAAATCTCCTCGTACTATTCTGCGTTGCAGAAACAAAGACCCAGTCTAAACAACTCACCAATGCAAGAATGCTGTGGCAGGACCACATCACAACAGGCACCATCGCTGCTGTGCACGTCAGGAAGATAGACTTCTACAGTATCATAAGTTAGATTGTTTTATCCCAATCTAGAAGTCAGCCGTTAAAAATCATCTCTCCTTGGCCATCTCATATTGTAACATTACCTTAAACCTAAAAAGCCCAAGTATCTGCTCCTAGGTAGGTAGCTACCACAAGGGAACRACGACTGTGCACTGATCAGGAGCCAGGACCAAAGCCTACTGCCATCAGAAAGGCTCCTCCAGAGTTTGGTGGGTTTGGATCAGACCCTAAAGCAGCAGCTCCCAACTTCAATGGGGGCRGAACAACAGAGTAAACCAATCTTGTTCAAACCACTCGGAGATGTTTTTAAACTTGGGTAGCTGAGGTATTATCCCTCCTCAAGCAAAAATAAAAGTATTTCAGAAGACAGCACTAAGTGTTTTTTCCAYTGGTCACCTTCGTTCTTGTTCAGTTGTTCAGTATCAGAAAATATCTGCAGCTGTACTTAATGTTTTTCTGCAAACCTTACAACTTTTAGAGCATTGAAGATGAATAAAACCTGGCAAGAAAAGGAGGAAGGCAGTGGTAAATAGCAGTTTTGTGCTGAGAATGCAGCGGGGTGGTAAGACACCAGAGAAAAGAAAGATTAGTGAAGAAAAAGAATCAAAAACTTCTTTCCTTTAAAGACTATATGGTTATATAGTAGTATTGGATCTATAAATACACACTTGTTCTCCCAAATTCTCATTTGGAAAGATCTCTACAGTCAGGTATATTTCTAATCAACTCACATGCAGAACAGCAGCTTTATTTTTATATGCATCACAAGTTTAGCCTTTTTGCAGTAATGTCAAGGTACATAAAAGATGTATGAAATCTCTTTGCAGAGTAAATGTAAAGATCATATCTGAACCCGAGCCCCAACACCATGTTAATAAAGATATGTTAATACTGCACAAAGTAACTTAAGGATAACAAAACCCAGGCTGGGAGTCCAAGTTTCRCCCTTGGAGAAGTTCACAAGCTGTTTCAACAACCAAATAGCGCAACATSTCTTCAGGAAATGCAGATATTACAAGTGACACAAAGAATAAGTTACTACACATCGTGCTGCTGCAGGGGAGGCACCAAAACTCTCCACCAACCACAGAGAAAAATAGTTTTGCCCTTTTTCGAAAGGGAGAAGAGGCTCAGGGGTGTCCGTGATGCAGCACCGGCTGCTCAAGTCAGCCGTGCAATCGGCACTCCTCTCCCCGAGTTAGATTTGTGCCTTGCCCTTTGTTAAAGCAATTTAATCTCCCAAAGTTAGAGTTTCCTAAGGGAAAGTGGGGGAATGACGCTGCCTGCATCATAGTTCGATGTTTATATAGAGCGCTATTTTAGTACAATGAATTAAGAGCAGTCAGGAACACAGCGAACCGGTGACAAGCTGGCATGGATTTGTGGAAAGTTACACAAATTCAGTTACACAAGTTTTGCCTGGCCTTAACTATGCCCATTTTATAAATAGATAAAGCGAGAAGGGTTAGGCAATTTGCCCAGTATCAATTAGCAAGTCCTGAACGACTTCGTGAAATCTCAATCTACTTCAGCCGCTTGGCAACACGGCCCGCCCGGGACATGGCAGGCACACCGAGCGCCTCTTGGAGTACGTGGTAATAATAGTCCCGACTGGTTTTAAAACCTGAAGATATCATGTTATTCTCCCTACAACAGAAAAATCCCACACGTGGAGGGACGTGTGCCTTTCAGCCTTCAGCAGACCCATTGTTTCTTCACATTCAATCACAGAGGGGTGGGTGACAGCATTATTTAATATCCCAGTGGACAAAATCAGGGGAAAAAAGATTTAGACTGCACCCAGCCTCAGTAGGACGCTAATACCATGCCATGTTTGGAGCACAGTTCGTAGTGAACAAGTCTCATGCACCCTGAGTTTCCCTCAACAGCCCCTCAACCTCTTCCATCCCTTCACAGTCTATCCCAGACACTCACTCCATTTCACAATAATTTATAGGGCCTGCACAGTTAAATAAACTCAAGAATATTAAGCCTTGCTTACTGTGAGAAGTCTCCTGGTTTATGCAGCAATATTGGTGCCAACACAGTTTATGTTGACAAAGAGTGTTTTTACCCATGCAGCTTTTAGACTCCAGGGAGCCAGTAAATGCCAGGGCAAAGAGGTTTTATGCTCTGATTAAAATAAAAAAAAAAAAAAAAAAGGACACAAACCCACAATAATTGCCATGGAGAGGCTGGAACACAAAAGAACGCGGCTATCTCAATTTACATTGCAACCACCGTCAGCACGGCCCAGAACAATGATATCTGGGAAAGAGAACTGCTCTCTCCAGAAGATAGATTAATTCAATGTGCAGGAAAACACTTCAGACTGAGAAAGCGATACTCTGAATTGTAACAGGCTCCAAAAACTTGGTGCCAAGCCACAACCCCAAGCCAGTGCCCTTGGGTGGGAGGAAAAACAAAAAAACAAAAAAACAAACAAAAAAAGATGTTAAGATAGAAGCAAACAGCCTCAGTTTAGGTCTCACTGGTCAGGTAGATCTGTTAAATTTTATGCCTTGGTTCAGTGGATGCACATTTTGAAAGCAAAACCAGCTACACAGTTAAAAATAGAGCCATGAATAAAAGTACCAAGTCCCAGGACCTGGGGAAGAGTTTGAAGCGAGGTGTTCATGCAGGCCATTAGAGGAATTTTTAGAATTCCTACTTCCAGCAAATGCTCCCCAGCTCACAGATTTCTCCTCCGTGGCTTTACCTGTGCCCRCCTCAGCTCGCAGTGCTCCCACAGCAGCTTTCATGTCCGATGCACAGCCACCAATTTKGAGTTACAAACAGAACCTGAGGTGTGTTGGACACACCTTCATCAAGTTGCTTTTTCTGTTCAGTCTTAACAGTATTGCACAGCCCAAATTAACAAGACTTTAGTTTTCACTGGTTAGAACTGTATAATCCTGCAGCAAAATTACTGCCATGAATTCTATACAGTGAAAGTTTCCCGAGTAATTAAATTCACTGACACGTTGTGGAGGTATAGCCTGGCAGTGACGTTTCCTCCACCAYAAGGGTCAAGCATTTGCCTTCTAAACCTTGAAAGCAGCTTTTTTTTTTTTCCTCAAAGGGTTTCCAGTTTGAGATTTACATTCCTTTCATTTACATTTAGGATTTACATTTCTTCTAAGACAAGGAACACGAATTGTGTCAAGCAGTAGGAAACACACAGGAACACGAGGTTGCAAAGGCCAAACATTGAATAAGACCTTCTTAACAACTGTTCACAGGCAGTTTTCATAGACGGATGGCAAAAGGGAAAAGAGTCATTATAAAAGAATTGAAGTAATTCTTTCCTGCTACATTATTTGCATTTTTTATGTACACCAAACCAGCTCCTTCAAGGGAGGTGCCCCATTCGCTCTAACCCTCAGGCTTCGTTCCACAGCTGATCAATCYTTTTTTTTCCTTGTGGTGTAACTTTCCAGCGAAACTTAGACACGTTTGTTTCATGGGAACGCAGTGATGTCATCCAGCTGATAACTGAAGCACTCAACGATCAACAGAATTATTCATAATATGCATTACTATTATTGTCAAAGGCAAGTGCTTTGATCTCGCTGAAACAAAACTCACTTTATTGGGATTGGTTTGCTTCCAGCATTTTTTTCCTCCTAAAAAAATTCACGAGAAATTTTGCTATTTCATCCTGGGTCAAGAGGAAAGGAAGCTTAAGTGTCAGAAATTCCCACAGAAACAAAATCTCATGTTATGACCAGGTCAGGCTCTTCTCTAGTATTCAGTCATTCATTTATTTTTGTTTCTTTCAAGTCATCAGCTGCTTTCGCAGAAACGAAAGTGCTTCCTGCCACTGTGGTGAACTTGCTGACCTTGGTTGAGTTTAGTCGYTCTGCTGTGTCTCATGAAAGGTTACAGCATTTGTCCTTTTGCATGTTCAAAGAAAGAATTTGTAAAGAGGGAACTTTGCACATCTCGCAATGTTGCTTTTGCGGCATATGCAGAGAGATGGATTTCATCATTTAAATGTTGCACACAYAAACCACTAGTAGACAGTTCAGTCCAGGGGAACATGTACAAATCACAGAAATTTGTACAGGTAGGACTAGTCAACCTTAAAACTACTTATCAACTAGAAATTGTTCAGCAGGAAAAAAATAAATGAACAGGTACCTACTACCAGTGAGCCTTAATAACAAATGCAGCCAAGCCCTGGCACCTTGTGGAAGAGAAACAAGCAGCTTTCTGCTAGGCTGGCAGAAACACTTGGAATAACAGTGCATTGCTCTAATGCAACAGCTATTTGCAACCTCTCCCAGAACATAATCTAAAGCTCTGTACAATTACAAATCCAAAATGTTACATCTTGGCCCCATTGTGAAAAAAACCTGTAGGATTTCACTGTATAAAGTTTGCTCCTTTGAGCATTTTAGAAGCCCCTCCCTACCTTCCATCAGCTGCCACACAGGATGAATTATTTACAACTCATTAGAAATATAACAGCAGGCATTAAGAGCACTGGGAGACTTAAAAAGGGAAAATAAAGCAACTTCTGGTTTTAAACAGAAGTTYGGTATTTTAGGTGTTATGTCCTGTAAAAGGGCTTACTGCCTTCTGCAGAGGGAGAAGAGCTACCTATAAAAAACTGGGCATTGCAATGCGTTCTGCCTCCTGKCGGAAAACCTACACCTTTCATTCCAAGATGCAAATCCAGACATAGATATACCAAAGGAGTCCRTACCTCTCAGCACTACACAATGCAACGCGTACTTCTACCTGGCACGAGAGCCATTGCCACGCAGCTGCAAAGCCGGGTCCCTTCACCCCCAGCACACTGGCTTAACCCAGTGCTGTGCCTCCACCAGCAGGACAGGGCACTAAAAAAGAGACCTTCTCCCAAACAGATATGGCTCTTTCCAATTAAATAYGGGTCTGAAAAAGTTAAACATGTACGAGGATGTTTGCTAAGATGGCAGGACCAGATGTGAGCTCTGCCCTCCAGCTAGAGGTGGCACGAGGACTGGAAAGGCACCACAAGATTCATGGGAAGAGCACGGTCCTGAGGGAAAGGACAGTCGGAAAGGAATCGTACTTGGGATAGGAAAACGGCACACTGGGAAGAAGAGGAAAAACAAGTGTCTCAGGTTCTAAATGTACTCTCCAAAAATCTTGTCTTACTTAATAGTTAATAACAACAACAACAATAATAATTCTTGATTTCTGGAAAGAAGAGTGAAGTCTGTAAGAACATATATGAAATAAAAGACCAGAGGAGTAGTATTGAGGGGGGGAACCCCCACACACCACACAACCACCTTTCCCACAGGCATATGATCCATCCACACCAAGGACTGTTTCCAACATACCTGTGTTGATGCAGCTCATGACAGCAGTGACTACAACAGACATCTCTCCAGGCACATCTGTATTAGCTAAAGCAACTGTCTTAACAGTCTTCCCCACCCTGTCCCTCGGCTTGCACGACTGCTTCCAAGACTTTCAGTTCACCCCATTTTGGGCTGGGTTAGGGCAGTCAAACATGCACTCTGCCACTCGGTTCAACRGAAGCGGACTAGGGAGCATCCGCACGAGCAGTTTGACCGGCAGATCTTTGGTTAAGGCAAAGTTGCAAGTGACTTTTACCATCAGACATACCGATTCCCTTCTGATGAATCTATCCACTGTTCACCACAGTCCTTTTGAAAACCACCTTACACATCGATGATAAATCAGTGAGGTCTGTGCAGTCCACTTCCAAGCCTATGAACTTGCTGTTTTAAAAATCTGACTCGCTTATGCCAAGAATTTTATCTAATCTATTGACTCTGAGGACTTAACAGTCAAAGGATTTGTTCATGCCGATTGTCATTATTCCAAAGAACGGTATKTCAAGATAACAAGATGTAATAAACTCTGGGTTGTTTTTTTTTTTGTTTGGGTTTGTGGTTTGTTTATTGTTGGGGTTTTTTGGCATTGTTTGTTTGTTTTAAGAACTGTGGGGCTTCTTGAAGCTAACATTTTTATGTAGGTTTCTTCTTGATCATTAAACCATCTCTTTGGATACACAGTTAGGCCCAAAGTTTATTCAAAGCTACCAGGAAAGTTACCTGCAATTTGCACTGAGCCATCTTCTCCAAGAAGAATATTTCCTGCTTTCACATCCCTGCAGAAAGATAAAGCAACAATAAGTGGAAGTCATTAAATCTTTCCGTCAACCAAAAAAAACACATTACAAGGTTATTATTTCTTATATTTTGTTTCTTGCATTAGAACCTCCTGCTTCTAATCATGCAGAAACAGTAGGGACTTAACACCAATTGTAACTTCAGCAGACAGACACTAAGTGGTATTTGTATGAGCTGGTTTGTCCCAGGTTCTTAAGTTAGCTAAAAATGTGAAAAAAGAACCTAGCASTGGTCTGATACTCATGTACCCTTTTGGGGCAGAGCAGGGGGAGACTTCAAGAAACAGTGTTGATCTAGTCTCATCACTGCTGAATGTATCCTATTCTTCCCCAGCCCCAAATCTCGCTGCTCTCCAGCCCTGGAGGAGTTCACATCCTTCCTCAGAAAGTCAGTTTAGCCCCATACACTGGTGAAAGTCCAGACAGAAGAGAAACATGGTTTGTTCGTGGCTTAATGAACTGAACCACATTACCAAGGGTGAGATGAGCAGAGCTGGTACAACAGAGACAGTGAGAATGGGAAAGTGAGGCCAYTCAACTGTCCTGTAAAGTCTCAACTCTAGTGAAAAAGTCTCCTTGATTTTTTTTTTTTTGCGACCAAAGTCAACGAACACACAAGAACATCCAGCATGAAAGTTATTGTACTATCCCCTTTCTACCCCAAAAAAGCTCTGGTTTGTTAGGTTAAGAGCAGCACTTCTCCATACTCAAGGGGAATGCTACTTTCACTCCAAATATGCTTTGAATGAAGCTTTTACAGCTTATTTTCACAGGCTGCTCCCCACGCAAAGCCAAGAGAAGCACCTTTATAGTTGACACCCGCATCCATCACCATGGCTGCTAAGCTTGCACTGGCTAGGAAACCATGCAGATCCAGAGCACACGTAGGTGCTGTCTCAAGAAAGGCTGCAAGCAAAGCAACTGCCCGGGGAACGGATGCCAGTGAATAGATAGCAATTCACAACACGCCTCACCTTAATGGCAACCACCATGCACGG
>JASVER010000021.1:7737814-7794114 GCA_030449065.1 Oceanodroma leucorhoa
AAAAAAAAAACAACCAAAAAAACCTGAAACAAGCAGATTCTTCCTCCACTGCCTTCCGCAAATATTCCAAATCCTTTCACACTCAAAAAAAAAAAAAGTCAAAAGCTATTTTTTCTCTCCTCCCTCGTGCATCATGAGAACACAACTGGCATGATGGCCTGGCCAAAGAGCCCCGGTCGGGCCCTGCAAATCTCCTTCCTGGCTTTGCTCTTCTGAAGAAGAGCCTGGGCTGCTGCCAGTTCCAGGCCAGGATAATTTTAAACACATCCTCTCCAGCATTAGCATTTGTTAGATTCCTCCCAATACCCACTCTAGGACATTGGCATGGCAAGGCTTCCCCCCAGCATACAGCAGAACAAAACTGAACAAAGACTGTCCACAAGACAGTCCCACTAAAGATTACTTTAACTGCAAAAYGCCGCTGACAGCAGCCTTTAGCCTTCAAACAAGTATTTTAAGTCCTGCCAAATGTACACCTCTTGCTAGCAGTRACCACCCTGGAGCCTAATCCCTGTTTGAAGCACAAGTGTAAGAGCAAGTACAGGAAAATATCAGCTTGCTTTAATGATCAAGAACACTTGGATAGATCTATATGGAAACACTGAAGTTGTATGGCGAGATAGCCTTGAGAAGCTGACTTAATAGCAGAATGGGATTCAAAGCAGTAAGAAGCTGTGACAGTGATGCTGGAATAYGTAGACAAATGTAAAATAATCGCTGCCAGTCAGCTGCAGTCCCGCTCATTTTACATTGGCCAAATACGTGAACATGAGTTTAGGGGCAAGTCAGCTTTCCCTCCATGCAGCATTATTCTGTTTTCTTCCTGCAATTAACAGCTGCAGCCATTGCAGACAAAAAAAAGCATCAGCACCGCAGTGGATGGAGACACTTAAGCAGACGGATGGACATGAAGGGATTAAATACAACAATAAGCRTGTAGCTGTGCTACCCCCCCTTAGCATCCATTGGCCAAATCCAATACAATCAGAGTTGTGGAGAGTTAATCGCCATGAGAGATACAAACCTGACTAACCCCTGCACTCCCACAAAGCGTTCATGGTCCATAACAGYGAGGAAATGGAAAAGCTCCCTGCCAATATTTACGTAGAAGATGCCTTTGGGATCCAACCCCATGAGCATGTGGAGCCATGAGAGCGCAGCGCCCAAGCCTGCTGCTTCCTAGATAAGGAGCTGGCTCACATGGCKCAAAATGTGCTTGGCACAGGCGCAGCCATCTCCAGGAATCCCCCCCTCGCACCAGCACTAATTCAGAAGGAACAGAGGGTGTTCAGGAAACTCTCCAAACCTACTGGAAATGTTTATCCAGACAGTCTGTTCTCCTGCGACAGCCAGGACGCACAAGGCCCTTTCAAAGCTGCCTGCCAGTTCCAGGTTACGGGGAAAGGGATAGCATGCACCGAGGTTGCCTGTTGAAGTTATTGTTCCTCTTACTGAAGATGGATGCAAGTAACGGTAATTTCCTCTTCCATCTGTATTCCAAGGCAGCCCAGGATGCTGGAGCGTTTCCCCAATAAGCTGGGCCGTGTGGTATTGCACAGCCTTTCCAAACTTTCCCTGCCGGCACGTCGGCGTGCGCAGCTCACCGAGCCCTCAAAGCAGACCGCGCTCAGCAATGAAGGAAGTGACAGGGAAGTTTTTAAGCAGAACTAAGGATGAAGTCTCAACCATCGTGCGCTTCAGAGTCCAAAAAAACTTAGGCAGGTTTCACTGAYGTAGTGACAGCGGCCAGAAAGCAGGACATATTCAATACCACCAGACCATCCTACCATAACAGAGCAAGCTGGACAGGCTTGGAGCACAAAAAGTAGTAAAGCAAGCACTCAGATTGAATCCCATAGGAAAAAAGAGCCAAAGGACTCCAGTCCCTTAACCCCCTCCAATGCAGAGGCTTGTTTTCTTTTAACTTCAGCTTGGATTAATTAAAATTTACATATTTTCTCGTTGGAAACAAAAGTCAGTAAATATGGTGCTTCAAGCTGGTTCAAGAAATTAAAGCAAGTTGTTGCTACAATAAGAAATCCAGGAGGCCAATAACAGCCTCTGCCAAATATCCAAGTCAAGCTGCAGAATTAAATCACTACTTGATGTGGCATTTCCTCCCGGTGACCAACCCTCTGAAAAGGCCATTACTCACCCCAGCGTGGTATACTCCACCCCAGAGCTGCAAAACGGATCAGCAGCAAGCTGTTTGGGGACACTGACTCCATTTTGGAGTTACTTATACCATAGAGGCAACTTCCAGCTTTCCCATTCCTCACCCCAGTGTATTGGCATCGTGTTGCCCACTGCAACAGCACCGGGTGAACATCGAGCAGCAATAACACTGGGTGAACACACATCCCCTTCTATAGCATATACTGGCGTCACCASCAGTATCTTCAAATTAGGCCCTCCTTTAAAACTATCTTTAAGATTAACTAATTGCATTTAAAGCAATAGGTCAGGGGAGAGGGGAACAGTGCTTTCCTGTTTATTCTAGTCAGGAGATGCTTATAAACTCGCAAGCTGAATGGCGAGAAGTTTGTTACTCCGGGATATAGTTATTGCCAAGTATAACAATTTGAAGGTACTTCCTATTAATGTGGTAATGACCATATCCTGGGCTGATACACTTGGAATAAATGGTGTGCCTCTGGCATAATGACTATACTGGAAACAGGAAGCAGCTTTAGGCTGTAGCGTAAACAGTAATTATATCACATTTTAAATGAAGTTACAGAAGGCTGGAGTAAAGTCTTTCTTGCCGGTAGCTTAACAAAGGCTACCGTAGTTCTGGACGTTCCCGCTCCGTAGCCGTCACCTCCCTCTCTTCTAAAGCCTACAAAAGCCCTTCCGCAAAATAACAATTATGTTTTTATTTACCTCGTACTTCACAACCAGAATGGGAAGAGGGGTTTGGACTTGCTCCAGCGTGAAGCTGGATTCTCCACATCACGCTTGAAAGGTTTCACAGCAGGACAGAAATCCTTCCTCGTCTGCATTCCAAACTGGTTTAGCTTTCCAGTGCGACCAAACACTAGTGTACCAGTTACATCACATTAATGCCTCCAGGTTAGGGCTGGACCATAAGCGTAAGATGCTATATAACCAAAACTGATCCCCGATCCACCAAAATTACAACCAAGCATCCAGCTACAGGAGGCTTCGGAATACAGGAAGGCAATGAGATGATGCTCCCCAGTTTCAAGTGCAGTGTTCCCACACCCCCCCACAATTAATTTTTCAATGGGGCAGGGGGGAACTACAGAAACTGTGCCCTAATGGCTTGTTCCCATTATAAAAAGCCYACATGAGTCCTTAAAATCCTGCTAAATGATCAGATCTGCCCTCACCCATAGCCCTCAATCCTTGGCACCGCCATATAGTGGTTGTCATTGCAGTGATAACACTAAGGGAAAAAGCAAGACTTGCTGGTCCATAATGGAGAACAGCATTATCAATAACCAGCTGCAACTCTGCAATCCTGGCATATGCAATAAAACTTYGTATTACAGACTTAAAAGAACTGGTGGTTGCAAGAAAAGCAATGAAGCRTGTTAAGTTATTGCTTTTTAAACAACCCTCTTAATATTGTTTAGAAATCGAAAAGGATTCACTTGGCTTGTGTTCAAAAGTCTGCAYTGGGAGCAATAGGTAGGACAATTTAAGGCCACTGCAACCGCCATACAAGCGACCTGAGCAGAGAGTGGCATCCCAGGACTTCTGTAGCCTAGCACTGARAAGAAAACTGTCACATGAAGGGGGGAATGGAGATAAGCCCTGTTTATTATACCTTTGCTTCCAACCTGCTCCTATGTGCCTTTAGGATGCAATGCTGGCTGTCGGCAGAGCCGTGAGTCATCTGCCTATTAGACGCAATTTACATCAGCTGTAACAATAAATTTTCATGGACTGAACTCTATAGTGCATAATTTGGCATGAGGAAGGAGTGGTCGGTCCTGCCAAATTTCATTTAAAAACAGTGAAGGTGCAAGATAGAAGAATTACTATTTTCTGTAATGGTAATGAATAACTCAAAATATTTATACYGAATGCAACCAATTGCTGGAGTTGACATTGTTCTGAGTAATTTGCAAAATACTTTCAGGACAATATCTCTACGCACAGTTAAATATGAAGCAATTTGTGACATTATACACCAGATGAGCACTATTCTCTCTACTATCRAACATTACTCTCCCTTCAATGGTGTGTTGTTACCTATGTCACTTCTTCCCTTTGCCTTATAAGCCAAGATATRAAAAGCTGGCTATACGCAAGAGCTTTACCATTTGAGACAGAGCTGCAAAACAGAAACTAGGCTTGGAGCGTGCAAGCAGAGYAGTATTTTTATGCCCTCAAATGTCAGCACGTTCAAGTACAACATAGGAGAAGGCATTCAAGACAACTGTATTAGAAGTGCTGTACATTAGCATGCTCCCTGTTCCTGCTCAGAAAAGCTGTGGGTACTAACATTTTCAWGCCACAGGGTTGAGCCTTAAGTCCCAAACTCTTGGGGGAGATGCAATTACTGTCTGTTACAGTACTGTACTTACCTCTGCAGAGCTGGACTCGGGAACATCTCCCAAAGCTTGAAGGTCTTCCAACAGCAGAGAGCTGGCAAAGCAGCTTCCATACTCCTCTCTCCAGCCTCCCTGCTGAGGCAGGCATAAGCAGGGGGAAGAGAGGGCCAAGTCCACAGCTTGCTTCATCCCTGCTCATCCACAGCYCTCTCAGCAGGCCCTCACGGCCACTGGCAGCCGGGACCAGCGGCAGCAGCCAGGCTGCTATAAATTACAGCGGGGGACCAGCCCAGCGACACGCTTTATTGCTCAGGATCAGGGAAGCACAGCAACTGCTTCTACCCTCTTCTCTGAGACGTTCTGCCGGCTGCTGGGCCGTGGTGAAAGATCRGGGCCTCAACGCAGGAGCTAAATGCCAGCAGCACAAGGCAACTCACGACTTACTCCAAGTCTCATAAACGGTAGAGGCATTTTTAAAGCCCCAACTTCATGGGGGCTAGATAGGTAGGAATATTTAAGGGCTTTTTAACTGTCATTTTAATGTCTGGAGAAAGTCAGATGAATAATCCAATGTTATCAGTAATTTAAAAAAGTTCTTTTTGGTTCTTTTAAGCAGCATGAAGCAAGGCTTTGAAAGGCAGAAGAGACTGGCAGACTGTGGCTTTGCAAACAGAGGGRTGTGTAGACAAAGCCTACTGGAAAGGATTGTCAGCTTCCAACAGGACGAGCTATATGGGTACATTGAGTACTTGTTTTCTCGGTGCCCTACCCTTAACGTCCAGGCAGATCACAACGCAATGAAGAGACCTCTTGGGAGAGATAACTGCATCCAGTCTCCTGGCATAGGCAAACAGCAACCCAAGTAAGGGCTACATGAGAAATGAATCTCCCATTGYACTTTATTTTAGCTAAAACATAAAACACCTTTCAGAGGATCCATGATGCACTTACTAGGTACAAATTCCTCCTCATTTTTTGCCCTCCAATGCTGCAAAAGTGGACTGCTGCTTTAAGTAGAGGGTTTGGGATCCAAGAAACCATGACTCAGAAATTTGATTCATTATAGGTTAAGTCGCTCTGTCAGCTCAGACAAGGGAGGGCTCACCAAAGAAAGCTGCAGGAGATCCTCCCGAAATTCACTCTGTCATCTTAGTTATCTGAATAGCTCTAGGGGCTGGTAAGATGCTGAGGCAGTAAAGAGAGAGTTGCAGACCTTGGGCTAACTCGGTGCGAGTCTCTGACATGAAGCGAGACAGCAAGCGGTGTGTCACATCACTTACTGCATTCCTGCCTGTCACGCAGTCACTGTTATTGCAGCGCCTGCAACTTTCCTTTATCTCAGCAAATTATGTCCAGCTTACGCTTTTTGCTCCTGTGCCAACTTCATCTTTGATGGTTTTGCGCTCTCATTAATTCCTTCTCTTCCCACGCATTTACAAGGCTAACGACRGTTAAAGGGAGGTGCGGTTCAGTGACAGATCCTGTCTGACTTGGAATTTACCTCCCATCCGTCACCATCCCTCCAGCCCAGCATCAGTTCTCAAGTAACCTCAACTGCACATCAGTGTGGGGGAAGTTGCTCCAGCTAAAACCAAAACCTTAAAAAAYAGTTTTCAGACAGATCAGCTCCTTCAGCCAGATAATAAAAGTGCTACAAACACTAGACCTAGCCTTATCTCCCAACATGGAGACGATCTAATCATACCAACCTTCACAGCCCCAATTCTTCCTCCTGCAAAAGAGGCTGTTGCTTCACCCCAATGCACATCACTGTATGGCARGGAGGATTTGCCAAGCAGCGAGGGCTTCTGACAAGCTTCAACCCTTCAGCAGTCAATGCAAGAGAGAAGCTATGTCTCTAACCCCATACACCACTTTTTAAAGATTCCCCTATTCAGTCAGAACTTCAGTTTTTTCTCTTCTATCCCCCATAAGGAAAGGACCCTGCCCAGTAGGTTTTAAAATCAAGTTTTCGTACTATTGAACAGCAGCTAAAAATGTACCAGGATTTCTTCCACAAATTCATCTATTCAGCCCTTCCATTTCCTGATCCTACTTCCTAAGGACTGCAGTGGGGACAAGGCACAAAGCTCCCTTAACAGCTGCTGCATGAAAAGCAACACACACAGCAAGTTGTGGAGTCACAAGGTCTGCCCCCTACCCCTGGAGGCCCAGATATTTTTGGAAGGCCCTGCCTTAGTCATTGGTAACAGAGGAAAATAGTCAAGTTATAACGTGGCCTTATTTCAATGTTTCATGTCAAATTATTTAACGTGCAAGGAGGCGGGCATGCTTCATGTGGCAATACTAGTGATGCATGCCACCATGCTGTGGTATCTCCTGCATGCTAAAACTTGTTCCTACTCTGCTCCGAAATAGGAATTTCCCCAAAACTACCACACGCAGATCACCCCAGTTCGAGTACAAGATGGATCAGGTAGCAGAACAAACAGGAAAGCCAGTGATTGACCTGTCTCCCTGCCTTGACCCTGCCACGATTGAGAGATGAAACTTCATTCCAGTAACACATAATCAACTTGGATCAAATAAGGCCCAAAATTTTTGCTATGGGGCAGCTCAAAAAGGTCTTCATTTCCAAAAGGCAATAAGCACCCCTGTTCTGGAGAAGTGGCATGTAGATCTACACACACACGAGGTCCAAAGCATTCCCCTACGCAGCCAAGAGCCGTCTACATCTACGAAGCCACCCACAGCTCTTGCTCAGCAACGTTTGCAACGTGACGCAGAAGGAGAAATTCAAAACAACCAGAGCTCGTGAAAGACTTGCCAGCTCGACTTCCTTCTCCAAAAAAATCTAGAAGATGACAGTTTTAAGCATGACCAGCATAGGAAGAGGAAAGAAGGTCTCCTTATTTCATCCAGCTATTCCTATAAAATGGAGAAAGCAGTTATAAAATTGGGTATCTGTACAATGGAAACAGTCCTCTTGGCACTCCCAGTCTAACTTGGTGATACTTTCCAGGCTGCCATGAAATGATAGATTTCTCTGTGGCAGTTCCCTATTTGTTGTCCTAAATGTGTGYGGGTTTTGTCTCATTTTTGGTTTTGAAAGTATTAAGCTTTACTTTTTAATGTTAGAATTTTATAAGAACTCTGCAGGACAGGATATAATTTGGTTTATATTTCGGTTTAAACATGCAAAAATAATTTCTGATGCAGACTCGCAAAATTTTCAAGTGGTCTTAATATGTTACCACATAAATTTAGCAAGTGACCTTTTTCTTGTGCTTTAGCATAAGACATGAATGAAAAGACTGCAGCGGTTTGAATAAATGCTTAAGGCATCTCCAGATATGCAGCTTTTAGGATCTATGAAGGGCTGAAAGCCTGCTGCATTACAACAGGGGACAATATTCACAGCTATGTTTCTGAAGTGGGTTATTCGCTTTATGCATCACAGTAGAAAGCACGAACAAGATGATTTAAACAATTATTCTACTGCTGGAGAGATGCTGTAACAGCCTATACCAGGTGATCTAGTCCCAGTAATCTACAGCAGTTAAAAGCAGTGACATAGGAAGGATGTCACGAACAGAGTGGTTGTACGTACATGTGAACGCACTTGGTTTCCTCAAAGTCAGAAGCTAAGAGAGTCTCTTACATTTTCAGCTGATACAATTAATGCTGCAGTGAATGAAGATTACTCCCCCTAGAAACATGTCAAACCCAAATACTCCTGACAACTCAGGAATTGCTAGAAACCATATTAGTTGGTTGTGCAACTCAGTCACAGATCACTGATCAAAACCTGTCATTGCTGTTGAGCCTTTCGGAGATCACCCTGACCTCTATCTTCTGCTCTTCATGGTATTTTTCCCGCTTCTCATCTCCATGTAACAAAGCGGGAAGAAGAAAAACCTAAAAACTCACCTCCCTTTTAATGTGGTGCATAGTAGTTGTACCAAAAAGTTGTTTTTCCCTCGGACTAAATCGAAGTTACTTTGAGTAACTGCAGGACACCCAGTGACAAAGTCCAAGGGCAGCACCTGGGTCTGAGGAGAGTGACATGGGGACAGACACCTGAACGTAACAGTCATACAGCAAGTGCTTGGCTTCAGGCATCCCCCTGCGAGCTGCTACGAGGACCCTCGTAACATACAGAGCCCCTGAGGGTTGGGGCACTGATGTTAGCCTGGAGCCACTGCAGAGCCCCCCCCAACACTCCCATGCTTTCATCAGCAGCAATATTTACCATCAGGGTTTTAATTGCCAGGTTTTTAGGATTCAGAGCAGAGGCTGTCTTTATCCACTTCGAGGAAAACTGTCTCCACAGGAGCTATTGTTTCTGGCTGTCTGCAGATTTAGGATTTACATGTGGTTCATATTTTCTCTCTGCGACCACAGAGAAACTTTTTTTTTTTTTAAACAATGAATTTCTGGATGATGCAGTGGAAGAAACAGCCATCAGGAGAACATGCTGGTTTGCCAAACCACCATAATACGCCCCAGACTGATGGCCATGCACACAGAGTGGAGATTCGGTGGTCCGTTTGCCCTTGACACTGCACAGCAAGGTGTTTATTTGGGGGAAACAAAACGCCCAGTACAATCTAGAGCAGCATCTTTTCTTCCTTCCCACTGAGACACCCAAGAGGAACATTTCTATTATTCTGGCTACTGAACTGTTCATAAAATTTAAAGCTTGTAAATTTGTATTAACAACTATCTCTAAAGGTTACTTCTGCCCACCCCGTGCTATAAGGGAGAAGAGACCAAAGTACAATTCTCTGAATATCAAATTCCACTTCCCATGGCTGAGCAATAGCTAGCTTTCAAATTATAGTGTCCTGACTTAAAATCAAACTGGCAATTAGAGGTGAAAGGCTCCACATCCCATTATCCATCCCTCAGTCCTCCTCTACCAAACTTCAGTTCCAAAACACACTCCCCAAAACAAGATTATGGCACTGTGGAGAAGAGGGCTGTGAAGTTCTCCTACAGTATTGCTACAGAAACAAAAGAGTACAGTATTTCAGTCATCACAATAATCAGAGGCATACTGGAATCCAGTTTAACCACAATACCTGCCAGCACGGCTATCAATGCATTAATCAGCTACATGAAAATTAAGCTTGAATCCTGTAGGACAGCTGAGTTCTGCCAAAATATATCCATCAGCTCCTTCATCTTAAATCTGAAACTCGCTACTGGAGGAGCGCTCCTGCAAAACCCCACACATAAGTGTTGGTGATGTGTATGTGCTCACATAGACATCCCTTTTCAGAAATTATTATGGTTAAAACCATCCTAAAAGATCCAAAAAAATAAGCTAATATATTTGGCATAAAAACACAGCAAGAATATTGTTTCCAGGGTCTCTTCAAAGCGACATTCAAACACCTGCCACGGCACCCTGCTGCCCTACACTCAGAAAACTAATTTTGAAGAGACACCAGAAAAACCCAAGACATTCTGTATGGGGGCACAAGCTGATCTAACTCAGCATATCGAATGTGCTGTTGCACCTCTCATCCCCTAAGAAGTAGAGCAGCAAACAAATTAATAGCTGGATCACTGCCATGCCAATATTTCAAGTGCATGCACAACCCTAAACCACTTCCTAAGATTTCTTATTTTTCCAAAAAAGCATGTGAGTATCACGTTTACTATGCTGCAACAGGAGAATCTGATTATATTTGAGCAGCGTATCATTTCACCTGGACTAACTGAAATATTCAGTTACACAACAGCTAATCATGAACAGAAGATAAGCCCAGAGATAAAAATAGGGAGAAAGACAGAGACACCTTGTAACAGTTAATCGGCATGATTCATTTGTCAGACTGCCATAAAGAGCACCACCTGAAAAAGCCTTGAACTTCCCTCCAATAAGTCTTTTTAAGCAATAAAACTTCTTGGGTTGGTTTTGCTTTAGTTTTATTTCAGAGTCATTCATCAAACTCCTGCTAATCCCCAAATACACAGAGGAATCAGAGTCCAAATGGGGAAGAGGTGCAACATACCCTGAGTGTCACCCAGACAAGATTAGCCCAGGAGCGACCCCTCACAGCACGACAGCCTGGCTCGACTGCCATTAAAAATAAAGCAGATTCCTGCAGGACAGCTTCATCCGGAGGTTTCAGAGTCTGGCCCTCCATCCTCAGCAATATCTGGGCTGGTGCCCAGGTATTTAACTCACTTAACATGAGCCGGATCACTAGGATTTCAAATTGTCATTGGGATCACCGTGCTACACAGAAAACCACAACGGGGACAGCGGCAGCTGGCACGGGAGGGACGGCCAGGAGCAGGCACATGGCAACGAAGGCAGAGCGCTGCCAACTCCGAGATCCGGGAGGCAGTGGTGATTTTAGAGGAAGACAGGGATCATTTGTAATCGTTACCTTGGTACAGAGTGCTTCATGAAAATAAAACTGATTCTGCCTTCTCCTCTGTCTTTTCCATAAGGCCTCAGACACTGTTCCCAACAGCCCTTTTAAGACGAAAGCAAAAAATATCACTTTGGACAATGTGGGAGACTTCAGCATTTGTTGCTGAGCAGTGGCATCTATTCAAGCCTCAGCCTCACTCTGGCTGTTAATCAGGAAAGTAAACAAAAAAAATTATAATTTAAGCCTTCACTAGATATTTGGCTTTCTAATCTCCTCTAGAAAATACTGTCAAGCTACTCTCCTGTCCAAAGCAGGGATTTACACTTCCACGTGAAGCCAGCTCCCCAAACCTTAACTGCAAGTGGCATTAAGTTCAAGGCAGGCTTAACGCAGAGTAAGATTCAGCGGCAGCAGAATTTCATTAAGCCAGTCTTCCACGTGTTAACTTAATTTATCCATTTAAGATGATGCATAATTTAAAAGTGTCGAGCAGCTCCACTGTCACACATATATTCTCTGATCTCACTGATGATTTATAGCAGTAACAAGCTGTCCCCGCTTCAGGTCAACAGCACCCACAAAATTACATTTGGGTCCAGATATTCATCCTTACAGCTTTGTCACCAGCCTGGCTGTCCAACTGCAGATGTGCTAATTACATTCATTTCACCCATACTGTGTCTCTAACTTTATCAAGTAGTTTTCTCCTAGGTGTAATACAAATGGAGTTGGGATATTTTAGTGTAACCAGCTGAACACTTTGCTCTGCTGGATGGCTGCTTGCTTCGGGTTGGTTGTTCCAGGTCTAACCACAGCCCTTCAATTTTGACCCTTCGCAAGGACCCCGACATCGTTTTGGCCTGAAGCTCACCCCAACCACAGCTGCCCCACACTGCAGACACTGTATTCAGCAGTCCAGCCATCACCTGATGCAGTCGGTTTCCTTCAGACCCAGATATTTTAAGCTGATCCAGGGGACCACAGTTTACTTATTTTAAACACTTCCTCTCAGAGCATCTCTGGCACAACTGCAAGATTTCCACCTGCCTTTCCCATCAGGCATGACCACTATTATGACCCCTAGCATTAAGCAAAATGGGAAAACCATACAGATATTCCTATGTGTGAGGAAAGGTCCCATCTGCGCTACAACTTTAAATAGTGTTTTTCTCAGCAGTGTATACACATCTGGATAAAATGCAAGACAGCACGATTAACTCCAATAAGGAAACATGCTTCATTCTTCAAAGGCATGTAAGCTTGCTTTCTGCCAACAGTTAAAAATCCATCCTTTGCATCACAGGTAGGAAAGTACACAACTTCTCTTCTGTATCATGACTATTACCACTTCTCCAAATTTCCCAGACTGCTGTGCCCCAATACAATGAGGTAATCCAAACACTTTCTTCTGATAAAACATTATGCAATTATTGGGGCAGCCCCAAAATATAGGGATGCAACACATGCAAAGTAGCTGACCCACAACCACAACCTTAAGCTGCAGAAATGACACAGCTTTGATTTCTTTGCTGAAGTCCCCTAAGTAAGGGCAAAATGATTCAAACGAGCAGGACAAGAACGGTTGCAGCAAGTTTCATTCAGTCTGCTTCTGAATGATTCAATATGAATCACATTTTCTTCAGATCAAGCAGTTTGAACTTTCTGTGAACATTGTATTTTTGCTGATTGCAGTAAAAAAAAAACCCCACAACATACGAATATATCCTCTACAACCTTTACCACAATTACTAGTTTTGCTGTTTTACTACAGCAAGTCAAATGGAGAACCACCTCTCTTTCAATACAGAAATCACTATGTGACATCTTCAGAAAAACTGACATTTAAGAGGTTACTGCTGCTTTAACATATATATTTCCATTTCATTAGACCAGAAGATGAACTAAATCAGTCAAGCAAATCAACTGCCCGCCACAGACAAGCATAGTTTTGTAAATTACTCATGGCAAGGGTGAAATATTACCATGTACTCAGTGACTAGGTTGGTCTGTTACWTTAACTTCCCAGAGCTGCCTGAAGTCTTATCTCTAAAAAACAAAGTTAAGCAACCACTGTGAAATCAAAACTGTCTTCAGTGAAGATTCTTGTTAAATCAGAATTTTAATAGAGACTGGAAACTGAAATTTGAGACTTCTTTCAGGGAAAAGAATTCCACCAGAATTCTTTCCAACCATTTCTTTCTTTTTAACCCAAAATAACCTACAAAAGCCAGTCAGTTTGACCAAAAATATGAAATAAATACTTCTTGGATTTTCTAATTAAAATAACATTTTGGCAAAAAGAGTTACCTCTTCTTACACAGCTATCACAAGAGGACAGAAACTTATACCAGCACAGCGGCACCAATGCTTATAATGGCATTGTACCAGAAGAGAGCCAAGCTCACAAAATTCCCAAGAAAGAAGAGGCTTTTGTTCCCAGCAGCAGTCAGTGGCTGGGATGATGTATATTACCCACAAGCAGTATATTCTATTTTCAGCACATATTTAGGATTGCAAATCTCATTCTTTTTAATGGCAGAACATACTGACTTAGTATCCTCTCTTCCTGAGCTACACCACACCTTGACACCAGGGGAGAGGAAAACATGATTTAAAAATACCTCCCAAATGACACAGCAGCACAGAAACCCACACATTTCAGTGACCCATCAAATCACAGGCCATTAGTTAACTGGATTTCCCCTACAGAAGAAGGCTTTCCACTAATTTTGTTTCCATCTTTTTTTTTTTTTAATGAAATTACCCAAATTCAAATTTCATTATGTTGATCTTGCAGCTAGCCTTAAAAAAAAACAAAACAAAACAAAACAAAAAAACAACAGCAACAACAACAACACAACCACCTGGGCCTCACAGGCTCCTTAAATTGCTCAACACTTCTTAACTTCTTATGCAGTGCTCTTGGTGATTTGTAGCTCTGCAAGAAGCAAAACCAGCTGACATTTTGAAGTTTTCCAGCTCCAACAACTACACTTTGCAGCTGGATGTTGACATTTGGAACGAGGTTATCTATATCAGAACTTTCAATACCTCAAAGTTTACCCAAACTTGGCCTAATCATAGTATTTCCTAAAGCAGCAGCTACTATATAGACATTTGAATTCTGAGTTTTGATTAAGCTCCCACATTTATTTTCCTCTTTCCATGCCCTCACAGCTGGTTGTCGGATGAGACTGCATGTGTTCAGCTGCTCCGTTTCAGCGACGCGCATTTTGGGACAAAGATGAGAAAAGTGAAAAATACCTGTGGATTTGTCCATTTTTATGCAGGTAGTCCAGCCCCTCCAGCACCTCCTTAAGGATCGTGGCTATACAGGGTTCATCCAGGACACCAGTCTTGTGTTCCCCTTTGGCCACAATGTGCTTTATAATATCCAAAACAGAGCCTAGAAAAGAGAGTTAAACACATCAGTTTAAACTAGAAGAATTCATTCACAGCTAAGTRTACTTTATAATCACTTAATATACAAGTCCAAGGAATTTATTGGGAGGGAAAGCAACGATGGTGAGGATCTGAGTCAGTAGCTGAAGCCTTTGCTGCAGGAAAGCAGAGGCAACGATGCACTTCTCACACACAGGAGCCTTACAGGGGTGCAGATCCTCAAGATGGGCTGTAAAATCCCCGTGATCACAAGTAACTGAGAAGTTATTTGAACAAGCCAAGATGTAAAGTGTACGTACACAAGATCCTTGGAAGGTTTTTAAGTAGATACCGACGCTACAGCTGTTTTAGTACTGAGTACTGGAGAAGCAGGAGGGGGAAATGGAAAAAGCAGGGGGTTGCCAGGACTCGCAAGCTAAAGGCAACAAGCTCGATAAAATTAGACTCTCTTTTTYAGCTCTTATAAACTCGATGCAGAAGAATAGCAAGAAAAGTCTAATACATTAAGGGATGACACTGCCCTAAAAGAAAAAAGTGGAAATTATTAAATAGAGAACAAATGAGGCTGAATTCTGACAATAAGTCACTTCTTCACTGYGTACAAAACTGGAATAGCTTAGATCCTTCCCTAGAAACATCACGCTTCGTCTCTCTCTCAACCATGGTGTGAATTACATCATCTTGCATGACAAACCACACTTYATAGAGCAAACCACCTCTTTGAATTGCACCCAGGAATAAATGGAATCAATGACTAGTAACATGCCTCTTGTGCACRGTCCTGTTTTCATGATATATTGGGCACTGTATTCTTTGTATTTGCATCTGGACTGAAGAAAGTCTTCTCAGAACTATATTTTTATTGCTCCAGTATGGGATGTCTAAGCCTGTTTTCCAGGCCTGTGCTATTTAGCCCCTTCAAACTTGGGTTTCTATGGTTTAATGACTGGATAGTCAGCTAGTAGGATTTTTACAGCTATGGACACAAAGCCGAGTCAGCAGTACTGGGAAGTTCTTAAACAATGAGAAAAGCAGGCACCAAAGCACAAATTCCAGCCTTGATTGTCTTTGAACAGTAAGTTTACAGGGAAAGAACATCTCAGTACTAACTCAGTTAGTTTAGAAAAGCTGAAAGTTCGTTCTTCCTAACTTGCAACCAAAAAAACATAMGAGAATCAAAACATTTTTGTATCTGAATAATAGTAAAAGCTGAGAAACTTAGTCTCATGAATTTGGTCAATGGGGAAGTTACAAGTTCCACTTTGTARAATTCTTGAAGCAAGCAGAAAAATACAATGGAGGTTTTTGTTTTTTCTTTTCATCCTTAAGGTTCAGATTGACAAAAACTTCTCCCCCTTTTTATTCTATTAACTATCCTATTTGAATTTCTTGGCCAAAACAATCACGCAGATAACCTCTGAACAGACRAGTTCCAGAGCCAATGAAGAGGAAAAGGAGGGGAAGAAGGAGGAAGAACACATTTGTGAATGGGGGAGGAAACCCCTTTCGTCAGAAGCAAGCGATTAGACMAGCTCCTGGGGCTGCCCTGAACAGCACCTCCAGCTTCCTCTTCCCAAAAAACCTTTGCTTGGTTCAAGGGATTTGCAGAACATACAATCTTAACATAGCAGACACTTAACGAAATAGAAAAAAAAATAAGGAAAATGAAAAAATATAGAAATGAAGTTGCATAACATCCCCCCAATATTTTATGCAAGAATACTCTTAGCAGTGTTCAGCCTTCCTTCAYCCTGTCCAAGCATGGAAACACACTTATCATTAGTGAGTTTTGAAATGGGTCTTAATTAGTTAGCCAAAGGTTTCACCCAGCTGTAACTCAGGTTGTTTTGACATATGTCRGACTTCCTGCATGGGAGCAAGATTATATCTACTGAAGGAAATTGTAAAACCCCAGATGTAAGAGTACGCTCCCCTTCACTGAAATCTCGCCTTTAGGTTCTAGTGCCTAAGAAAAGGATCCTCTATTGTGTGTCATGAGGACTCACCTGGGATTCAGCCTGTCACATATTCATATTTTAAAAGTACGTGCTTACAAGCCTCAATGCTTCTTATTTTGGACAAGAATTTTTGTGACACCTAAGAAAAAACCCACCAAAACACCCCTCCACATTCACTGTTCAGGTTTTTCCTCTCAAMTGTGCCTTTATCTGGAGAACAAACTGTCACTTGTTTTAGAAGTCCAGTGAAAATATGTGGTTCTTCACGTACTCGTTTTGTCCTCTTTCCACCCACAACTCTGTTAGCAGACTTTGTTCAAAAACATTTCTCTTCTCCTGCAAAGGGCTCAGGGAACATGAGGAGGCAGATCATATGGTGCTCAAATTCATTTGGTCAAAAAATCCTGTATTTAGCCAAGTCAGAGGTTGTATTTAACCCAGAAAAGGGGGTGGGGGTTAGAGACAAGAGGGCACGGACAGAGCCAGCCTTTCTTGTGAAAGGGCTAATTCACACCCATACTGTATCTGCTCCCAGTCTAGCCTGCCACTTTTTAAGCACATTTTTAAAAAAAACACTTTCACATTGAGATGTTCAAAGAAGTGGAGGAATTTGCCAGTCTTCTACAGAAAGGAGAACAGCAACAAGGCTATCAGCAAAACGCTTAGTTCAGGAAACAGCAGAAAAGCAACCCAAGAGCCACCTTCCTGTTGAAGAAAGTGTTATTCGGATCATCCCAACCTTGTGTGACAGTTTTGCCACTGGCACCACAACACAATAAAGTTACGATTTTTTTGACCTCACAGATCAGTGCATTTGGGARGTAGGTACTGACTCCTGACTCAACTGCAACTTTGTAAAGCACAGAACCATGGGATACGAAGAACGAAGCCAAGTTGCATTTCCACACGCTGCTTCGTGCCACGTTCGAAATCTTCTGGCATCCTGGCTCAGGAAGCCTGATGTGGAGCAACTGAATACCCAGATCCCCAAACAGAAACCCATAGCTAAGCACGAAGCTACTTTGAAAGCAGAAGTCCTGGTAATTTCACTATTGAGGGAAACGCCTTCTGCTAGAAGGTAGACACTGCATTGAATTTATCAGGCTGATGCCGAAATGCAGTCGCTCCCAAGGATCTCAGTTAAGCATGTGACACACTTACTAGGGTAAGACCTCCACTGCCTTAGGGTGTAGACAAATTTTCTCACTTTGGTTCRTTTCTCACCAACTGCATTATACTCGAACAATAGATTAGTAGGTCAGAGTCATCCTTAGCCTAAGGGAGAAAACAACTGTTTTGCACAGTGGCATGTTCCCGATCCAGTGATACATTAACTGCTAGAAATTAATTCAGCTGAACTAGAACCAAAAACCGATATACACAAAAGCAGGTGCTTTTCAAACCCATCATCCTGTTTCAAAACACCAGTACGATTCCTGATACTGCCAGTTTCTAAGCCAGCTTCCAAACTAATTTAAGAGTAACTGGGGAGAGTTAAGAGTACATCCGAACATAGTTCGATCTCTGCTTAAATGTAGTTTCAGTATGGATTTGTGCTCTGTGTACACAAAGAGACTGAACAATTTGCAAGACAAATGTCTCCCATAATCTAGTGGCCAGAAGATTAGGTTCATCATGGAAATAAGGCACCCACCTTATAGATTAGAGAACAGTTACAACATTTTCAAGAAAAAAAATCCACTACTATGTCTTTTTTTTTTTTTTTTTTAAAGAAATCTTTGACTCCTCCCTAGAATATAGCTTCTATTTCAGATAATGCTGTGAAATACTCTGGTGTGTATTATACATGGGACTATGTTTGATTACAACAGTTCTCTCCTGATTTTTCTCACTAGAAATGCACGAGTAGAAATTACAGATTCACAGAACAGGAGGGGCAGGCTTAAGTCAGAAAGAAACGAAGTTTGGCTGAGGCTGACTGGAAAGCTTTCAAGCCCAGAAGGGGAAGCATATCACGAAAAGACAAAACAAGACAGAAGGAAGAGCCAGAACTGGAGCCTAAATGTAAATATAAATAATGCTGTCATTAATAAGGATGTTTAAAGAAGTCTGGTGATGAGCAACTGATCTCAAAGCCCAACAGAAGACAAAAGAAAGGAGAGGACATTTAGAGATTGGTGTGGAAAAGATGCAGCTATAAACAAATTCCTGCCCATCAAATATACACTGAGCAGCACACCAACAGGAAGCCTACAAGATATTGTGCAATCTGATAAAGCATTTAGTATTACTTATCATTCATCATTAAAGTGTCTCAGTATATTCTGACGCTAATCGCAAACTGTATTACATCTACTTAGTAAAGCGCAATCTTTCAATTGCTGTACAATTTGCACTGAAAGTTAAGTGGTTTTCCGCTCAAACTCACAAGCTTCCTAGTCTGCTCTGAAAGCTGCTAATGCAATAGCTCCTATTGACAGCGGAAGTCACCGGGAACTAGCTGTACATAGACTTACCCTCACCTGATAAAACCCAGCCTGTATCTATTGCAGGTCAAAGAAAAACATGCAGTGAGCAACTTTTTCTGGAGTCCTTATTGCTCACACCAGTTCTGCAGCGGCCAGACTAATGTCTGTCCGGCTGCACAAACGGAACAGAAATCCCATCGCTCCCTCCACTGCCCCCCAGGAGTGAAGAGCAGAAGCCCCACAGTTCACTTCTCCCATTTTGTTGTGGCTAGAGTGTATCTGATTAGGCCTGACTCGATCCACAGAAGCGCGTTCCAACTTTCCAGAAGCAAGTAGTTGATTTCCACCCATGACAGCAGTATCTGAGCAATGAAGACAGAAGAAACCCAGGAGCAGACCAATATCCTGAAATTGTAAGAGAGGAATATTCACTTTTTGTATACTGACATCAGGCAGACCATTTGCAATGGACTGTCTTGAAACCAAGTAAATGCAGTCCTGTCTTGCACCCCACACAAGTACCCAGTAAAACTGCCTCCTGCAACACCCTGTACTTTGTGCTACTCCAGTGTTTTCTTCGGTACCAAAATGAGATTAAAGGAGTTCCATGGTTCACCACCTCCCTGTTGTGCCAATGCATCTGCTTACAAAGCCATACTGTAAATGAGATCACTGCACGAACTGGTAATCCAGTTTTCCAGGCAGGGTGGAGACCGAGCAGCCAGGAACTCCTTAAACCAGCTTCGSTGCTGGAGAAAACTTTTGTGTAATCGCACCCTCGGGGCAAGAAGTCCTAATTGTTCCACTGATTCACTTTCAACAGCAAGCCACCGCAAACATCGAGGCTTCCTGTTCCAGAGCGCAKTTCTTTGACCTCACCTACATCAGCAAGCACGTGTAATGGCATTTAGGAAGCCTACTTCTGATGTTCCTCCTCAGGAGAGGAAGAAAGTATCCACGTGACAGACGTCAGCCACRCTGCTTAATGCTTCAGCGCATGGGGCTGAAGCGGAGAAAACCTAAGCAGAAAGGAAAGCTTGTTTAGAACAAGATTACAGATAAATGCAGGAGTATTACGGCTGGAATTTTACATGCCCCCAGAGGCAAAAGAAATGTGGTTCCCACAGCAACTAGCTCTGCTGTTCATCTTGCATGTTATAGTATAACCTAAGTGACAGGACAAAGATACAGGATAAGTTAAATGCAAAGAAAACTCCTCCTTTAAATTTGTCTGGCAAGCAGAGCAAGAAAGTTTAATACTCAATTTCCACCAAAAAAAGCAGGTAACAGTACCTGCATTGATTTGCCATTTAGAGGCCTGGCATATATAGACTGAAAAATAGCACTGGGGATCACTGCACAATTTTGTGAGATCTGCCCCAAACCTGATGGACACTGATGCTGAACATCCTGCATCTTTGAGAACAGGGAGTTAGCAGGATTCATTGCTGCTTCTTTTAAGACATCTCAGCAGAAGCCAGAGGTTTCAGTGAGCCTGATTGTCATCAGAGCCAAGAATTAAATCTGCATCTCGTCAGCCTCTGACAAACGGAGGAAGAAAACGCAAAAGAAGAAGGAACAGCTGCTTGGATTCAGTACTTCTGGGGCTGAGGAATACAGATACAGCAAGAGCACCAAAGTAAAGGAAAGAACAAGTTATACAAAACAAAGGAGAAGAGACATCTAAGTAGATTGCTGGGGTTTCTGGTTTTGAAGTTTCTTCTTAACCCTGGTTAAACCACCTCAGCACAGAGGGAGTGTTAAGGAAACTTCCACTTCTTGTCTCCTTCCCTCTAGAGCACTTGCCTGGATGCGTAAGAAATACGACAAGATTAAGGCAGGAAGCAAGATAATACAATAAAGGGTGCAAAACAGCCTATTGCAGTTGAGACAGACATTTATAGGAGAAAATCTGAAGACAAACTATTTTTTTTTCATGCTTTTCCTATTATAGCTAGAAGTGGCAGTGTATCTACGAGTTCCACATTCTGCAATCATGTACAGTCCCTACCATCTTCTGCCTCTAACTTAGCCCATCCTTAATTGTTTGAAATTAAGTTGTGTTTCTACAAATAAAATTAAAACCCCTCCAGGTGGACTCAAAATAGCGTAGCGCTCTCCTAACAAAGTAATTCAACATAAACATGAGGCTTTCTAGGAACCTGTGGCTTACGCTTTGATCATAACTCACTGCTGGAATTAGGAGTGGCCAGATCAGAGATTAACACAGCAGAAGTAGAACAAGATGTCCTGTCTCCCYGGTGGAGAGCTAAGACTTGCCATACCTCCCTTTTGGTCTGGCTTGCTGAACTGCTGGCCAAGCACTTCATCAGATAATCAAGATCAAAGGCTGAAGTAAGAGGTTGATTAGATAATCTTAAAAACTTTTGGAAAATAAAAGGTTTAACTATTTCAATACAGTAATCTCCTTAGCAGATTTAGTTAGGAGCCTTCAAGAAGGCAGAAGATCCGAGAGCCCTATCTGGAAATGTTTCAATATTTAAAGGATTTACACAGTTTAAAAATATTTTGGAGGTCTCATCTGCTGCAGGCTAGGACAGTAAAAATCGTTGTGTGATGTAGCAAGCCACCACAGACGGCTGTTTCATACGAGCAACTGTTTTGTAGAGTTATCCACGGCCTTGGGTCACCTGTGAAACGAGAGCTCCTGTTAAAACCAGCAAGAATTTAGAGGAGCAAACAGATCACGATCAGAAAAAGCACAAGAACAAAAGGACAGCTGCTCCTCTTCCTACTAAAAAGCCGCAGGAGTTAGAGAGCAGGACTGGGCTTCAGATGGCTTTAAAAAGGCATGAGTAAAATTCACGACAGGGGAATGCCAGAGAGGCAAAGAGCAGGTCAGCAGTTGTCTAGAAATAGCCATTGGAGTTTAGTTTGGAGTAACATTGGACTAAAAGGCYGGGGTGCCAAGCTGACATTGCTAAGCTTAGATCCTTACAAAACAGTTTCGTCATTGGAGGAAAGGGTCTGAAATTTCTACTGAAGGGAACAGAAACAGCAGATACTTCACAAACCTGACTCAGGCACACATCACCAGATCTGAAAGAGGGTGTCAGAGTAACCGGACACACCAGCACCTCTTGTCACTACCAGCTGGATATCATCACAGCCACATTTCTGCCATCAGCAACAACTATGCTCTACATCTGCTTYGGTGTCAAATCTGCCAGTTCAAACTGCTTTCAGCAGTAACTTCAACCAGCCTGTCTGACTTGGCTCTGATGCAGATCAGCAGTTTTTGTGTTACTCCCCAACAGCTCACCAGTACATTACCTCCTCACCGCTAACGACTTTCAGAGATGGAAAACGGTATCTTCCACCAACACAGYGGAGACAAATAGTTCCGTTTCAGTGACAATATCAGTCAGGCAATTAAGCTGCTTTGGAGAGCACCGGCTGGCTGCTCAGAGGAGCAAGGCACTGTTAGCAGACAATAACGCTTCATGGATTTAGAGTATYTTCCCTTAGAGGCATTTCTTAAATACTTGCATCTATGACTAGGTTAAGAACTCAATAAATTAAATGGCACTTAGAACAACAACAACAGAGGCTTGCATGACAGACTAGTCTGTCTTGTGGGCTGTTTATCAAAGTAATAAGGTCAGTGTAAGTAGGCTGAAATTAAAACTAGTTTCAGCCTGAAAACACATGCCAGCATAGACTGACACTGATGGAAGAGAAGCAATAAGATTCTGAACTTCTACCCAGAAGAAATTCTCAAGTACAAAAGCCACAATCAAGATACAGAATAGACATCAAAACAGATTTCATATGTGCTTAGTGGGATGTACAAATCTCAGTCCATGCTCTCTGAGCAGTTAGATGGAATGAAAGAGTTAGGAAAATAAAAAAAAAACAACAGGGTGCAGCCTTTCTGATTTATAAAAACAGCTCAAAGGTTTTTCCTGTTGAGAAACCCAGATCATTATTTTTCCCACTGGACAACAGATGACCACAAAACTAGACACTTTATTACTGATAAGAAGTAAGCTGAAAGGAATGAGAAGCAGTTTTTAAAGTGTCTGTTGCTACATAAATCAGCCTAAAAACAACTGGAAATAGTCTCATTAAAAGTGAATGAAAAAGCTCTTCAGTCAAAAAGCTCCAATACACAAGTTTCTTCCCCCATCCTCAAGATTGTCCTGTAGAATTTGCCTATGAGATCTAAAATCATCTAYGAGATCTGAAGTACAGCCAGGAAAAAAGTATAAAGTGACAGCAGCTGAAAAATACCTCTCAAGGTACTCTCCTGCATAAAAAATAGTGACAGGTCATTCTCAAAGTCTTTTCCGTGCAAGAAGCAATTCCCCCAGCCCCCAAATGATTGATTTTAAGTGAGAAAATTTAACACTGGCTCACAGAAATGTTACTGGGGACAGAGGATTACACTGCTGCTAGTCCGTCTTTTATTGTATGACCCTAGTCTTCAACATATGCAACAGAGTAAGAAGCAGTGAGATGTCACAGCACTACTTTACTGAAAGTACCCCAGAGCTGCACAAGGGTCAATTATCAGTCTATATAATGTAGAAGCCCATTCAAAGTTAATATTAAATGACAAGTAGGTCATCATTCACACCACCAAGAGGCTGGTTCTGAAGCAATGATTATTTTTGCAGAAATTTTCCGGTGTGGTCTTTACATTTGTGGTGCCTTGATAACAAAAAGATGGTTCATAGAGTCTGATTTTTTCCCAGCTCTACACAAAAAACACACAAAACCAAGGACAAACAGAAACAACATTTGAAGGTTCAAGGATGAGCCTAATGCTGACCTAGTTCTGACAGAAAACCGCTGTGAAAATACTAGCTAAGGCAGCTGTGCATTTTCTTCAAGGAGGTTGTGTCCTCTCCTGAAAAAGGCCAAGAACATTGCTGCTGCTTCTCCTGCACCCCTGAAATGCCACTTCCTCACGTTGTGGAAACCTTCCCATAGACACACTTTTTATACACAGAGCAAAACTACTTCTACTAAGCCGGCAGGGGATTCTTTTCTACACACAAATAGCCATCATATCTTTAATGACCTGTTACGTGTCCCTCCAAGAAAAGAGAGGGTATTGCTTAATGACACATGAGCACATGAGACATTAAAAACCCTTTAAGACAGACTTCAGTTGGCATAAAATTTGATTGCCCCCAAGAGAACTGCTAAAATTCTCTAAAGAAGATCTTCAAAGACACATGTTTTATGGTCATTGTCGAGCTCTTGTGGAAAAAGCCAACAGGTTTAGCCAGATTTTTCCACATCATCTTCTGGCATTTTACAGTGCTCAGTATTATGCCAAGAACACAGAAGCCAAGAATTTTTTTAAAAAAGCAAGAAAACGTTTTTTTTTTCAGCTTTCAACTCCTTTACTAGGGTGCCAGGAAAATCAAGTCTTCCTCAAGACAGGCCTAAGATTTAGCAACAGTCCTCTGTGTTATCATCCAGAACTTGATTCCATTTCTTGTCTCAACTGTACCTTAAACAGGGATCCTAGAAAATATTATGACATCAAATAAAGCATTACTGATAAGAATTTTTCAAACTCTCTCTTTCTCAGAAAAAAAAAAAAAAAAAAAGCTGTTTCTCCAGTGTCTGAGAGACTAAATCCAGAAAGGGAAAGTTTCCCTGGCTCTGTGTTAACTAGGCAGTAATTTAAATTGCCCCAACTATTCCCAGGTATTTTGTCAACTAGAACAAGTGGGCAAAGTAACCCAAGCTCTGAGGATTCACACTATACAAATCAAGCCCCACCCACACTGATGTTCTCCTCCCTTTTTAAGGTCATACACTGACATTATAGGAGTAGCTCTGCCCAAAAATAGAGGTGATTTAAAGTTCCTCACAAGGGCAGCCAATATGTAAGTAAGTTAAAATCAATAGAATGGCTGGTTACCAACAAGCCATCAGCACCATGCAGGCCTCCAAGCTGCAAGCGAGGAAAAGGTCAAGGAACCAGCCTTGCAAGAGGAGTTGCAATTCTCACGATAAAGCTAGTGGAAATGGTTGGGCTCGGTGGAGTTAGTTGCACACTTCTCTAGTTCAAAAGCTTATCCTAGGCTTACAGAGCAAGATGAAGAAACTTGTGTTAACATGACCTGAGAAGCACCATTTCAGATCCATCATTTGAGACTATGACAGTGAGATTTATTTTCTAGAAGTTCAGGATGGTTTCAACTACTACATCTGCACTTAAGTTTCTCTTGTCAATGTCTGAAGTCATACACTCCAGTGTCCAAATACTCAAGTGAGTCATTCAGCAAACACATACAAAACAACTCTCGAAATACTGTCAAATATACAAAACAGGAGGGGGAGGGGGTAGCACAGTCACCTATTTAGGTGTTACTACTGATGTACATAACATGAGAAGCTATTTCTGAGCTGAATGGGTTGAAGTTAAATATTGTTATTTAAATGTCTGAATTCACAAGTGGGAAGCTTAGGAGGTAAACAAGGGAAAGCGTATTACAGGAAGAAAGTTTTTTACATGGCCTTTTAGGGTGAAGAAATTGGACCACTCACCTCCACTAAGTAACTTCATCACCAGCCAAAGCTCATCTTTCACCACAAACGATGTGTAGTAAGATACAATGTTGGGGTGATGGCACTGACTCATGGCTTGAATTTCTTTCTGTAGAGAAAAATAAAGCATTAGCAGTTGGACTCAGTGATTATTATTCCTCGGGCACAGAAGTTACTTTCCTCAAGCCACAATGTTCAAAGAGGGTGCAAAGAAAAAGGATACCTAGAAGCTAAACGCAGAAAATCCAGAATACTCTTAACTCTCAGCCTGCATCATACTATGGCCCAAAGATATTGTAGGGTGTTCTTCCTGTCTGTCTAGAACAAGGAAAAAGTTGACCAAAAACCCCTTGGCAAGAGCAACAAAGTGGTCATAACCAAAACACCTGCATGCAGCTACAACAGAATATTCCTGAAAATTCACACCAGTTTGTTACCTCAGAAGTTCATGCTGACTCCTCCTTTCAGTGAGGCATTACACAACAGACGCTTAATCTGTTAAAGACTATCATTTGGATGAGAAAGGGAAATATTTGCCTCTGGGAGAAAAAAAAAAAAAAAAGGCCTCTTATTCCTAATGTTTATTCCCAGTAGAAAAGCAGATGGCTTAGCTCAATCAGGTTGAAGGCACAAAGAACAGCTATACCTTTTGTCATACTGGAAGAAGAGGGAAATCGGTTTGAGATTATAAAGTYGTTAGCTACTGCAGATGGAGTACAATATGAAATATGCTCAGATATTAAATTGTTTGAGTTTTGACCGTGCTTATTCTTAGATTTGGTTATGGGTTAAGGGTTTAGGTTTTCCAGGTTATGGGGGGAACAACACCACAAGAAAGCATTGACTGATTTTTCATTATGCAAGCACAAATCACCAGTTTGGACAGAAAGCCTCGCAGTTTCTTGACTGTCCATAAACAAAAGCCATCCACGAAGCCAAGCCTGGCACCCTGCACTACACTCAGCTGGGCCTTTGTGCTTCAGCCAAGCTGGTAGCTTCAGCCAAGCCCCCCACCCTGTCAAGTTGTACCCTCCAGCATCACCCATGCCAGACACTCATCCCCTGATATCTTGAACTTCTGCTCTCAACTAAGACATTCCTCCACTGAACACGTGGATGCCACTTACTTTTCAAAGGTTTAATCACGGCTCTCTATCAGCCCCTTCCCCATGACCCAGACTCTGCCGAGCACCATAATCCCAAAGACAGGGAAGGAGGAGAGCAAGGGCCCTTCACACCCTGATCCTTTCCTCCCTCAAAGCACAGGACCTCCCTGGTACCAAAGTACAAGAGAAAGCTCTGAGAAGGCTTCACCCAGGTCTAGGACACCCCACGGATGCAGCATATTCTTCTCCTGCTCATGTACAAAGCTCTGCTTGTGACTGAGTATAGCGTAAAGGCACATTGCTTCCCCCTTGGCAAGGGTTTAGCTGGCAATCACAGCTACAGAGAAACATGCTAATGTTGATTTATCCACTTCAATACTGCTTTTCAGGGAGTAGGTGGATTTGAGGAATCAGATGCAATTGGTTCCTCTTTCTGCTTCCCCAGAAGAGGCACCAACTTTCCAGGAAACTCCAATATGCAGATTAAAGAAGAATCCTTCTAAACAGGAAAGGATATTTGAAGAGCGGGGAGTAGGCTATTCATCTCAGTGTAGCATACTCGTTGACTAAAAACCACTCTGTGAAAATAAATATAGCCTGAAACAATACCCTCTGCTTACTCTGACAGCTCCAGCTCCCTTCCTTGGAAACACTCACTTGTGTCAAGCTATTCTTCAAAAACGAAATAAATCAGCACCTTTGGAGTTTTCTAATGCCTTCTAGTTAGGCTCCTTCACAATGCAGGAAAACCCCTTGACAGACAAAGCTGGCAACAAAAATACTCTTTTTACTTCCCTGCTTCAAATTTCTACCAGGGGATGGATGGGAGCTGGGSCCCTGGATAACACAAGTCAGACTCAGTGACTGGTTTGAGTCTTCTGTCACACACCTTGCACAAAACCCGGCTGGTTGGGAAGCTCTGGGCTGCTGTCTGTAAACATAAGTGCAACACTTTTGATTCAAGTAACCTTTCCAAAACTCATTAAGCTCAGAGTTGTGAACTCATTTGCTTAGCCCAGGATCATTTTGGACTTGCTCAGAGTACTGGACTGAGCCCCWAGTTAAGGAATCCATAAACCTGACACAATCTTGGTCCCTGAGCCTGAAATTAGCATTCAGCCTAAAGCTTTAAATTAATTTTAAAGATTTTTTTTTTTCTTTTAAACATGCAAGCAAATCCAGGAGCCTAACTTCTCTCTCTGACAATTAAAAAAAMACACACGTGCACAAGTGGCACCAGAGGAAACACAGGTGGAAAGAAGCAGGCAGGACGCTGACTGGTTAAACATCCCATCAGCCAGACCTGCCCCAAATCCACCATTCTCAGAAATGATCTAGGGGAGCTGGTTTTATCTTTTCTTAGCTAGACTGCTCAAAATATTTTGAACCAGCTCCCTGGGAGATGAGGAGAGTAGTACAAGAAATATACACAAACATTGCATATTTTATATGTATTAGTGTATCCCACTGGAATTCAGGAGACTGTGAGACAAAGTCTGGACCAAGTTTATGTAAGAGCCTAGACCTGGATCAGCTCTTTGCCATTTGAGCAGCTCTGTACTACAGCATTTTGCAGGCATTCTGTGACGCTTAGCTACTATTTTATTATTTTCCAAGAACTTCCTCTCTCATTCATTACCACAGTCTGCTCCCCAGGCTGGGAAGCACAGTTAAAAAAAAAAAGCTCAAGTCTGTCTTATCTGTCACATGCTTTGGTGCACAAAGAGGGAAAATAAATAATCACAAACCTGATCTATGCAATTAAACACCTCCATCAGCTACTGTATGTGTAAGACAGGCAGATTAAACCATTTCTCACACAGTGTAGCACAGCTCTAAATAATTAATTGCACCACAGCCCGTGATTTCCAGTGTTTTTACCGTATTACCAATAAGAAAGAGCAGCAATCAGGCAGACTTTCCCTCTCACCCACAGACCCCCACCCCATTTTCARTAGTTTTCTAGGCTAAACTCACACCAGCTACATCAAAGCTTTGTTCTGCTTCACCCCCACAGAGGGTACCAACATCCTGGAGGCTCAACGCGTACAATTGTTTTAACTGATCGTGGCAAATCACGGTGGGCTTTGAGGTTAAAACACTACTTCCCGTAATTGAAGCCAAGCCAATTCTGTCATACATACAACAGTCTGTGCTACAGCAGTACAAATGCAAGGGCTAAAGAGCTATAGTTAAGGCAGGAATCCCAGTCAAGGATCGCTGGGGAGCTCTGCTCCTAAGCATACTTACAGAAAAAGGGAGCAGGAGGGGATAAAATGCAGGAACAGCCCTTCTGTGTGTAGTAAGCACAGCTCTAATACTATTTCCAAAGTTTTTCGGAGCRTTTGCTGCTCTTTAAACACGACAGGGTCATAGCAGGCAAAGATTTCCTCTCCCTGCCTCCTCCCTAACAAGACTGCTATGCCCAAATTACACAAAGAAGAAATAACTGAGTTACAACTGTGCTCCCCTCATTTTCACTAGCATCAAAACTATATYGGAAGACTCCTAATAAAAATCTCATCGATTTCTACACCTCTGTAATAATGTCAGTGCTAAATATCAGAATTTATTTGGGCTGCTATATACAAGTTTTAAGCTGGAAACGTTGCTTTATTCCTGCTCTGCCAACAGTCACTTGATACAGACCCCTCAAACCATCCGCAGATCCAGTGGATGGTAGACAGCTCTTCCATCCAGTTGCTTACACACGAACACTCCTCACACTAGAAGGCTTCAGTTATGAGACACAGCCTTACTGCCAATTCCCAATTTCAGGATCCATAAATTACACTGTTTTCYGCTCAGCTATGGAGAATGAATTACTGACAAAAATATGTGTAGACACAAGCAATGGTTTGGAGATGGTTACATGCTCCCCCTGGGCTAGATATTAAAAATATCTGCACTGTCAAATACCAAAAGCAAATAGACTGGGATAAGCTATAAAGGCCTCCATGTCTTCCATTAAGGGTTCTGATGAATGTTTTCAGTACTTCTGTGGGCAATAAAAGAAGCATTTCAAGGCTTGTGAAACACTAATAAAACTGCTGTGAAGTATAATTTAGAATCATAAGAAACCTATTAGTCTCCTGTAAGTCAGACATACTTCTGGAGATCTRCTGTTTTGCAAGTGGGCTTATTTGCCCACTGACATACAACTGAAGTTTGATTTAATAGGAGCAGAGATACAAAGCAGGTAAGGCTGTGTTTAAGCTACCAGCTCAACTTTCTTACTGGTATTTCCTGCTCACATCATCACCTTCTACTCTTTGTGTTTATCTGCCCCTGAGGCACGTTTCAAAGACACTTGCTCTCAAGGATGAAAATCCTACTTTATTTGGTTTTACTTCCTACATGTTGACATGAACTCAAGAGATAAAAGCAGACTGCTGCTGTGTTGTATGTGGCTACCTGCAACTTCAGAGGAATCCAGAAAGCTGTCAGTTTGGCTACCTTGTTCAAAGGCAATCATGACYGTAAGAGAATTGAGGGAGGCAAGCATGGCTGGGGGGGAAATCAGAGCAGGTCAGATGTGATCTCCCCCTTGAATACACCAATGCTCCAACTATGGCTGGCAAAGAACTTCGCTCTCAGCTGAAATCTCAAGGTATAAGGCATTAAAGYTCCTCTTCATCCTTTTAAAGCAGGATTTAGAGCTTCGGTCATAYAGGCAGCTGGAACTGTTCAAATTTTGCTCCAAGTGAAATTCTAATGGTTTAACTAAAAGGCTGTAAAATTGAGAATATTCATTCCCCTTTTTAAACATCACCATAAAAAAMCCCTATGTTCCCCTACCACAATCAACTTGAGAGACATTTTTGAAGGAGATTGGGAAAGAGCACAGGCAGGGCTCAAAATCAGAGATTATGATCCAACTTCCATGTCCAGCTCTTTACCTCAAGATGTGGCTACAGGAGWTAGATTGGCACAATTAAAAAGAGGTTAGATTAGCCCATCCAGAGCAACAGCGGAAAAGAAACAATTCTTAAAGGGATAAAAAGTCTTCATCCATAAATTAATCTTAGGTGATAGGAACAAACCACCCCTGTGGCAAGTCACTCAGCAGTTGCCCATTTCAATGTCTGTCTTCAGCATCATTCAGTGGTCTTTCAAGGTCTGCAGTATCGGTGACAACGTACTGAAGGAAGCAGATGTTTAAAACTGTTATGATGGAGCAATTCATACGTGCCCATTTTTTTTCTTGGTTTCAGCCACAAAACAAATAGGCAAGTGACTGACTCATCTCACAGGTACAAGCAAAGCCAACTTTACCCACTTTGCCAACTAACATATCCCTGACCCTTACAGTCGTTCAGACCAACACCCAGTGTTTACAGCTCAACAATGCCTTAAATTTGTGATTAGTCTGAGCAGTCAATTGCAAACTCTCCAAAGTTATTTACATGCACCATCTCTCATGCTCATCCAGTCGAAGGAAGACATTCTAAGTTCAGGATTTCACCCACCATTAAACCTGATGTTCATACTGAACTTCATTAAAAAAAAAAAAAAAAAAAAAAAAGACTTCAACCAGCACAGTAATTAAGACTTCTRTTGTTGCTGCTTTGAGAAACAATACAACCAAACTGTACCCAGCTTAGGTTTAAGTCTTCTGTAAAGCTGCAATCAACACACAACATGGCATATCAGATAACCATGCAGAAGCCCCATATTATACATCGGACTCTCTGGCACTGACACTTGGGGACTTTTTTCCCTGGAGCAAGTGTAAAGGTCCTCAGAACTGGAAATGGAATTATAATGGCAATTCCCGTAAGATGACAGGCATGGATGAAACGTCTGTACTACTTCTACAGTAGTCTGCTGCTTTGTTCCCAACCACCTTATAGTCTGGTTAATCCACTTGTAGGAACTACTCTGTCAGATCAAAGCCAGTTCAATACCCTGTCCAAGTCTTCAAAAGAAGGTGTAAAACCCTGTAA
Source organism: Oceanodroma leucorhoa (assembly GCA_030449065.1). Lineage (NCBI taxonomy): Eukaryota > Metazoa > Chordata > Aves > Procellariiformes > Oceanodroma > Oceanodroma leucorhoa. Next base: position 7,769,063 of record JASVER010000021.1, read on the forward strand.
CAAGCAGTTACACAATTATCTGCCCAGAGGGAAGACTTCTGACTAAGCCTGGGCAGTTAACAGTTGGCTTATGCTTTAAGCCAGGGGAGTTCATCATCCTTTTTTTAAATCCTATCTAATTTAACATTCTCAACTATAGGTTGATTTATTTAATCTCACACAATGTTTGATCTCCGTATTATTGGCAGCAAGCTCCCCAGGTTAATTCCATGAAATTCAAAAGGACATTTCTTTTTATTGCAGTTAAACTTGTTCACTTGGCTTCCTTAACCACCTTCTGACCATAGCAGTGGAAGAGTAATACCTTCACTTCACTCCTCTTATGTGTAGACCTGTCAGGCCCAGTCCTATCAGTCTCTGGACTAGGAAGGGTTTGGAGTCTCTTCCTTGGAGCAGCAACACCACATCTCCCATGCTCCTTCCTGAATCTGTCTCCTGTTGAATCACCCTAGGAACTTGTGGTTTAGCCCCAGATGGCAGCTAAACACCACTAACTCACTCGCTCACTCACCCCGCCCCAGTGGGATAGAGGAGATAATCGGGGGAAAAAAAAAAGTAAAATTCATGGATTGAGATAAAGACAGTTTAATAGAACAGAAAAGGAAGGAATAATAAATAATAATAATAATAATGGTCACGATGATGGTGGAATATACAAAATAAGTGATGCACAATACAGCTGCTCACCACCCGCCAACCGATGCCCAGCCAGTTCCCAAGGAGCRGTCACTGCTCCCTGRCCAACTCCCCCCAGCTTATATACTGAGCATGATGTCATATGGTATGGCATACCCCATTGGCCAGTTTGGGTCAGCTGTCCTGGCTGTGCCCCCTCCCGGCTTCCTGTGCACCCGGCAGAGCATGGGAAGCTGAAAAGTCCTTGACTAGTGTAAACACTACTTAGCAACAACTAAAACATTCAGTGTGTTATCAACATTATTCTCATACTAAATCCAAAACACGGCACTATACCAACTACTAGGAATAAAATTAACTCTATCCCAGCCGAAACCAGGACAGAACTAAACAAGCAGCAGTTCCCCCAGCTAGGAAAGCCCAATGTGAAACACCCCATTGCTTATGTTCCCCTCTCTGCCATCCAAAATTCCTACTAACTGCTAAGTTGACAACCCACATCATSTGCTACTCAAAGCATGGAGGAAAAAACCCATTTGGATGAAAGAAAGCTAACTCAGCTTTAATTGCATGAAAATGAAGCAGAGTTTGCTCGACAGAGGGGAGGGGAGGCCTTTTACATCAATAATTCTTTAAAATAAGAAAACACTTATACAAGAAAAAAACTTGAGGCATGGTTATTTTGAGGCAGATGTTATACCACTGTGTTTCAAGCATTGGCAACATCAGCAATGCAACCAGCATCCCACAARGGAAAGGAGAGGTAAGAGCAAAACGCAGCAGTGAACAGTGTCYAGATGTGAAATACACCACACAAGCAGACTGTTTTCAAACACACTCCAAATGCTGCATAAGTTTGTTAACTACTGTGGGCTGCAAGACAAGTAAGAAGCGGAACTTCAGTAACAAATCAAAAAGTTCAAGACCAATTGTAGACAACACTGTATTTGACCACCTCTCTTTACACTCCACTCCCAGTCACACCGGTGAGCAAAAATCATTATAAGCTATATTATACTTCCCTAGGAAAGATCTGGGAGCATTCAAAAATGTACAGGGAAAAAGATAAAGATCAAGCACTGAAATAAAGTCCTGACTAATATCACCTAATTCAGTAGCTGGGCTAGAAAGAGCCACATCTCTGCACTGCATTACTCCTGCCTGTCTACGTTCTTGACAGCAATTAGCACTTCTGCTGAAGAGCTGAATGCCCTCGACTGGGTTTGCTCACGATGCAACAAAATTGGTCCTTCCTACGTTTCCTTAACCTGTATCAGCAATAAATTAATCCACTGCATTAACCTAGAATGTCTTGCAGTGTTTCAAAGCATGCAGGTTATCCTTGACCACCCACACAGCTCAAGTGTATGTTGAGATACAAGGATCAAGATCAATACCTTTAACAAGCCAAGTCATACCACTTMATCACCCTAAGCATGGCATCTCCAGAAGCTAGGAGGTAGTACCAGATTCCCTGGTCTCTGGGCACCTCCTGCTATAGAAGCTTAAAGGAAGCTCARGGCCACTCATCCATTCAGCTAGTGATAGAGCCACTTACTGTGCATTTCCTAATACCACTCCAAACTGACCTTCCTCTTCTCCTCCATCCCAAGAAATAGAAGCGCCAGCCGCTATGCAGCACGGACATTGAAAGAGTCATAGAAGAAACAAGTCATCCTTATCRATGGCAGAACTGTTTGTCACGCTCCCTACCCTCTCCCAAGCAACATGACACTGGTTTACCCTCTTTGCTAGGCAGATTCTGAGAATAAACAAGCTTGCTTCAATAGAGAAGTCTATGGGTCTGAAGCRCTGTAGAAAAAAAATTAAAAACAGAATTTAAGCACAATTTTCCCTTTTCTATCCCATTGCCTGATGACTGGGGAGCGCTATAACACAAGAGCATTGTCCTGACCCCAGKTGGCACATCAAAGTTTACCGTAAGCTGACTATTGTGCTCAGATACCTTCAGCGCAACAGAAGGATAATGGATCTAATAAAAGCCCAAGTTCATGTTTTTAACTGCACTGGGGGAGAGGAGAAAGCAAGGAGGGGCCATAATATACCCCAGTATGAACTCATCATATTTCTCTTTGCGCTTGCTTCTTAAAACCACTGTAATCTGCAAGGACTCACATTTATGTTTTTTGGAAGGAAAAAAAAAAAATCAATCCTGCAATAACAAGTAGTTGCTCAAAAAAGGTAATTAAACTGATGGGGGAAACTGCTATGAAGGGAGACTACAAGACTGAAAAGCTTGCGAATATTTACTTTGGGGAAGAAGCAAATACGGAGACAAGATAAAAAGTAGGGTGGGTAAGAGCACAGAGCAGGGAAATCAGGAACTTCCATCCTTTCAGTTCTCACACTGGGAAACGACATCCAATAAACTGACAAATTCAGAACAAACCCAGGAAAACACTTTTTCACACAACATGTCTACCTTGGTGACAACTGCCTCAGGAAGCTGCTACAGCTCAGAACCATCCTCTTCTCCCCTCCATCTCTCCATGATTTTAAGTTCAAGAATATCTATAGCTGCATCATTAAAGAGCTTTCAAAAATAATTAAGAGATCAGCTTAAATCTGGATAAGTGAAGCTCAACTGTTACAGGTCCAGACAAGAACTTGTTTGGGGAGAGATTATGCCAAAATTGCCCAGAAGTTGATTATTGCACTTTCCTCTGAAATATCAGATACTAATCACTTACCCGTGCTCCTTAAATCACATGCAAATTTTCTACAGGGGCTACAGACTTTGGGAGCACAACAAAAAAGACACGGTACAGAGGCTTATTTCAAAGCTCAGGCTAACAATCTGCCTTCTGGGGTACACAGAAAAGGAGAACCACTAACAGACTACGACCTCTGAGTCTGAAAAGGAAGACCTTAAACCAGTCRAGGAATTAACTGGTTTGGGCTGGAGAACATTTCATCATCAGGTTCCCTCTACATTTTTGCAGTCTCCTGGCCTAATGTCTCACTATTAAAGCAGTTATTTTTATAGGCCATGTTCAAGTTTGTCAGTTGGAGCCATTTAATGCCTGTGTTGCTGTCTATAAWATGGTACAAGGCAAGTCATGAAAAGTCTGCTTACTGACAGCAGGTATGGGAAGACCTCAAATTCCTGTCTTCATCCCAGACATTAATGAACAGTATTTGCTACATGATGTCAAGACATAAACGTTTGCTTTCACAACAGACCTATACACAAGCCTACAGAAGGACCCACACTAGATCTGGTCACAAAATTGGAAGCTTAGGAGAGCTGACAATAGCCATTCCTCACAGTCCTACCCATAACAAGAAAAATCAATGTGAGGAACAGGTCAGCCAGAGATTTAAAATATGCAGTTAGAAGAACTTATCTAAAAATCACATGCCAAGTCTCCACAGCATATCTTTCTGAATTTAACCCTTTTAGCTGGAATTGGCAATTACTCAAAGACTACCAATCTCAATTACTACATCATGACAATACAGTTAGGAATACAACTGAGGCACAGTAGTATGGAGAAGCCACATAAAAGACTTGAAAAGAGTACCAAGGGTTGGTATCAGGACAAAAAGACMGACTGTGAAAAGGGAAGAGATCTCAAACTCCTACACTAGCACGAGCCATAAGAGGATTTGAACGCAGGTCATCTTAAGASTCCTACATGCAACCTTTCACAAGTGCACTAAAGTGTGACAGCTTGGATGGAGCCTTTCCTCTTTACAAGAGCAGATTTGCAGATACCTATAATGATAAAAATAGCATTAGTCACTAGATGGAAACTGGAACCAYGGTTCAAGTGACTTGCTGAAGATCGTACAAGTGTAGAGCTAGCCAGGACTCCTGAATTCTGTCTCTGTTCTACTTTCTAAYTGCAATCACCGAAACAAGTGCCTGAGGTAACGCTACAGAAGCTGTCAAGATGCAAGTGGAAAGACAGACAGATAGGATTAAAAAAATCCTAGAGAGTTGCTTTAAAAGGAAAGGTGGTACAAGGCCTCATCTCCCCGCCTCTCCTCAACCCCTGCCAGCCAGTATTTACTATAGAAAGTTTTATCCAAGAGCACTTTCTCACCTTTAGTGGAGACACCTCAGTGTTCACAGGAATGCCTATTTCTGCCTGGCTTAAATCCAGGGACCTTCCACATGTGAGATGAACGTGGCAGCTGCTGCACTATAGAAGCACCAGCTCTCACACACAGGAAAGGAGAAGACAAAGCCCATCAACATACAAGCCAGATAAGAAAAAGGAAATTTTAGTTACCACGGCCACCTGCCAGCAGCTGTTTTCCATTGAGAAAATCCTGAGAAAAGAGGCACACAGCAGAAGAAAATTACAGAGCTACAGCTCCAAACRACTCTACCTCCTGTCCTGAACTCAGAATTAGTGGGGGTTTCCATATGGCAGCCTGCAATATGTCAGAGTGATCCCTCAGCTGGCATCAGTACCAGAAAGAGATTAGGAACAAGAGCTAATTCATTCAGTCTTTCTCTTTACAGGTGAAGGGAAAAAAAAAAAATGTAAACAACTGCAGGAAAAGAAAAGAAAGCAAAACCATTCCCTTAAATTTTAAAGATTCTGGAAGCACGTAGCTCTGGATCCCTCTCAAACTGCAGAGCTCTTGTGGGTACAGCTGAGCTTCACACTTGCACATTAACTCTGTTCAAAACAAAGGGATTATATAAAGTGCTTAGCTCTAAACAAATAGTCTAAAGTTCTCCAGCAGTTGATCTTTTTAACATGGTAAGTACTGTGTCCCACAACCAGGACAACTGAACTGCTTCTAGTGAAATCACTCAAGTCCCTTCACCCCCACACCACCTCAAGAAAGSTTGTTTAAGGCACTTAGCAAACACAGAGATTATGCTAACTGACATGCAACTCCCTAGACAATTTTGATTGCATACCAGAAGTTCATCCATGCTCGTCTGACACTTCTCAAGATTGATCCGTTTAATTGCCACCTTCTCCTTCTTTGGAGTGCAGAAGGCTGCCTGCACCACTGCAGTCGCTCCACTCCCTGTGGGTGAAAAGGTAAATGGTTAGCAACATCCTACAGGACTTCAGCAGAATGGAAGGGAGGTCAGACAACAAAATTACGAGTGCCAGTTAGTAAAGACAGCAGAGCAGTGCCCAGTGAAGGCAACCCCACAGGCACTCCCCACTCCACGTCTGTGCAACTCTGCRGGCCAGCTCAACTGCAACATCGAAGTACCGGGCTAACCAAACGAAAACAAGCAGATCTTTATGATCCCCTGCAGGATTCTACAGACAGAAAAAAAAAAAGACAGACTCCAGCTTACTTATAACAGAGGAGYGATTCTTCTTATGTGCTTTTAAAAGTAAGGCCACTGAGGTCACACAGACTTCTAACCTGATGCGTTCACCCAAAGTGTCGAGACAAGCCACACTCTTTGCTACCAACACTAATGAGATTTTTCAAATATTTTAATGTACTAATTGCTGTTCTCGTCTCTCCTCATTTTATGCAAAGACACGAGGTAGGCTTCATTCAAGCCTGTTCAGCTCCAGTTCTCACATAGTAGCACACCCCCTTGGTGTCTGGACTGAAAACTACAGCCAGAGAACGTTTAAACTCCAACAGGGAAAAAATATCGCATTTTAACCTACAGTTATTCAAACTGCTAGAAGTAGGGATAAGAGTTCTGGATTTCATCTGCCTAGCAATATCATATCCTTTGATAACAAAAGAATTTTGCAACAGTGAGACTTAAAATCTAGTTGATGTTAAACCCATGTTTGTTGGCCTCCAGAAACAGTTGCAACATTCACGTCTCATCAATAGGACACCTTGTTGCTTTACTTTCTACCTTCATCTTGGTTCCCTGCATTTACACGCTTCACTGGAAAGAAATAAATTCAAGTTAATAAAAAAGGGGGTAGGATAGGTGGAAAATAGCTCAAGAGGTTCCTATTGCCAATACCTAAAAAAATGCTATTAAAAATAAACCCACAGCTATTTTGTTTCTAATCCCAGGCATAGCTCTTGAGGCCATTTGGGCTGATGAGGGAGACGAGAACACCTAGTCTGCATTTTGGAATAACACACCTATTTTACCAGATTCTCCTATTCTTAACGCTATAAAAACTACTTCCAGATTCTGCAATACAGGTCAAGCATATTTTTGCAAACTAATTTTTTTCTAATACATTCAGATAAACTGGGGGCAAAACCTTTCAATCTCMTCTTCAAACAAAGGCTACTGAAGCTCCCTACAACCACCATCAATAGTCTTCTTGCAGCAAGTTGCACCAAGTCACAGTCAAACTCAAATAAAGTGCCAGGTGGGGGGAAAAAGCTTGAAACCCAGCCCTGAAAGATACAGGAAAAACTGCTCCATCCAAAGCCACACTGAAATAAATTACAAAGCCCTGAACTGTGGGACTCTGCTCCTCTAACCTTCAACCAGTACCTGCTACAGTGGAGCTACAGGAGTTTCACTTCACTTTATATGGCATTGCAAGTGTACCCTGGACAACAGCATCAGCYTGACAGTTGATTCCCTGCACTTAAGAGTTTACATTTTAACGTCAGAAGGCAGCAATGTGCAGAACACAAAACGGCAAGGTTGCTAAAGCTGTACTATTTCATGCAGCAAATGGGTTTTTAAGAAGTTCAAGACTGAAGCCATTTATTACTTGCAAGCATATTATTTTTCAGAGACTATTCATAGCACAGGGCAAAACAAAGCTTCCAGGAGAAGCTTGGGTGGAAGAAAACGATAGCAATAGGGGCAAGAATATTTACAAGGGACTTTGAAAACAAAATTTGAGTGCCATAAGCAGGATCTTGAGCAAAGGATGGAGATGATGGAAGAGTCTAGGCAGACATTTAACATAAGGCACTCAGAAAAAGCAAGGGGAGGAGTTTTTGACAGCTGAGTTTGACTAGACTGCCAGGAGCAGGGCTGAAATACACAACATTAAGCAAGGGACAAACACCCCAAAAGCAAACTCCATGTACACTCCCTGTGGTGTCTTTGCCCAGCAGGTAGTAGGTGCAGGACTCCAACACAAAAGCAGCAGCCTCAGCACAGATGTATTCCCACCCACTGCGAATCCTGGGTTGCACTGACCTGCTCCTCTCCACCCAGTACCTGATTCTCTAAACTCTTCTGCTGCTTCTTTGAGGGGAAAAAAAGTGAAAACACACAAAATGACTCAAGATAAAGACAGCAAAGCATACAGAACTGGTGACAAAAGGCAGGAAAAGTGAGTTTGCRTTACCTAGCACTGCTGTTCTCCCTACAGCAATAGCCTTTTGGAAGTCAGAACAAAAAACAAACACTTGTGCCTGTATCATTCCTTTGGAAAGAGTTAGATCCCAGGAGAAACGTTGCTGCTGACACGTTCAAAGCACCAGTATTAYGATTTCTTTCTTTGGATGTCTTGGTGCATAGTAATAGACGGAGGCTGAAAACGCAAGCCAGATGCTGTTAGAATATACGACTGTGCACCTCAGAGACTTGTCTTGTCACACAACCGTTTTCACTCTTCAGTTAGTTTTGCAGTGCATATTTTCATCTCTAAAGCTACCTGCACAGTCCCCATCAACACAAGAGTGTCTGTGCTCAGAGACTCTTTCTGGACATCTCAGACACTCAATAGCTTCAGCATACACYTGCTTCCCCCCACAACATGACGTACCGGGGTTTCTGTGCCAGTTGGTGTAAGCATGACTGGCAGAGATGCTTCTTACAATCCAGACGTGATATCACTACTGTAGACCAAATCTTTCACAAGATGACAGTGAAGTCCGGGGTTTTATAGAAGTGACTACACAAAGAATGGCTTTGTGGKTTTTTTTTGTTTGGTTTGTTTTGGGTTTGTTTTTGTTTATTTTTTAAGATGTTACTACCAGAAACAATAGATGCAGACTAATTAAAAGCAGGACCATGCATGCTACAGCTCCTTCCCAGTCCTCGGGCCTGCCTGATCAATGCTCGCTCGGACTTCAGGGCAAGAACTGCTTCTCACTACATGTTTGGACAATGCCCCAGCCTACAGGGACACGATCTGTTACGGGTGTATGGCATTATTTGAACAGTAATGAAATCCCAAACTAAATCCTTCTGGGCACATGGCAGGGGATCATCCAAACTCGAGACTCCTCCCATTTAATTCCCTGCTGCTCCTACTTCTCTGGCAGCTCTCTTCAGTTCGATCACCACCTGCTCTCCCCRCTCTCCCCACTCCCCCCTCTCCCACTAATTCGTCATTTCTTTCAGCTTCTCTGTAGCACTTAATTAGAGAGAAACAATGAAATCTCAAAAGCGTATCAAGCAAGGATTAAGCCAAGCTGCAGCACGATGTGCCACAAGCAAGCTGCTCTTTGGTAGCAGCAGTGGCGTGCCGTGCTTCTGGGACCGAACAAAGACGGGTTTCCATGCTTCTTTGAAGAGTACAGAAAACATAGCAACACAGCCACTTCAGGCTTTGCAGCCATACAATTTGTTTATGAAATTCCAGGGTGGCAAGAGAAGGAAAGGAGARAAGCTGCAGCAAGGATGCTAAACACATTGCTAAGTGAAAACAAGCATAGATAGAGATGACAACACCAATGGAGAGAAAAAGAAAAAGCCTGGCAAGGAAGTTTCTTAAAGTTTAAGGATATACGGGGGAAAAGTAGGGAGAGAAGTTATTTCCCTGGCTGCTATGAACCATCTTCAATGAGAAAAAAAAAACAAACCCGCAAGGGCAGTTTGTGCTAGGGTGGCACAACTTAGACAAGCCAATTCTCCCAGCAGACACAGCTCTGCTGCGATCAGAGCCAACTGCGGTCCCACACTGCTCAGCTGCAACGATGTGGGCAGCACGAGGTTAATGTTCCTGTGCTCAGTTCATGCTTGCTCCCYACCTCAAGACGCTCTGATCGAGGTCAGTGCTGAGGCTCTTCCCTCTGCGCCTCCCTCAAGATCAGCTTTCGGAGAAAATTTGCTCCCTAGTTAATCTCTTCCAGCATAACAGCTTAGCAAAACAATGAAAACTGGGCACAGCCAAATGCTTGCTGTTTTATTCCTGAAAAGCAGATCATTTTGTTGAGAGCTGGGGGGGAGGAAAGAGACCCCGAGCGGGTATTAGGACCTGTTTAATACTCCCTGCTTTCGCCTCTGTAGGCTCTCAGATACAGTTCCAACCCTTAGGATAGCAGCTGCAAAATTCCTGCATAAGAGGGTCATGACCTGCTTTAGGAAACACTGCCTAAGGAGGAAAACATACCCTTTCTAACCCTTGCTTCTTTCATGTTTTTATGATTAAATGGTTCTTTCTGAAATAAAACCAACCTCTGAAAGGATGAAAACAACCCAAACCAAAAAATCCCCAAGCACTCAGTTACTGAAGCCTGATTTCCCAGGGTATCTCCTCTGATCCTCCAGACCCGTGCTCCTCCAGAGCTCCAGCCTGAACTTCTTAAGTTCAGACAAACTCCCCACAGAATTCCACCACCAGCCTTCAGGGGAGGCTGGACACCATCTCTTCTGCGTCACTTGCTGTCACATAACTTATATTTTTAAAAAATTAAAAAAAAAAACCAAAAAAACACACGCAAACACACACCAACCTCTGAGATCTCTGTTAAAGTTGATGGAAACCAATGATTTCAAGGCTATTTGGAGGAATGGAAAGACAGGGTACTGACCTGAGGACATAGCATGTTCATATGGACRTAGTATATTCATATACACTTTGTTTCCAAAGATAACTGAATCTTTGCAGCCACATMAGGACACTGCAGCTCTCCCAGTAAGACTGGGATGAATTGCACTGATGCCTCCCCCCAGGCGAATGCAATTGAAGCCAGAGGTCCTTTTGGCAGAGGTATCTGCTTAAGCAAGGGGACGAGTCATGCCAAATGGTCACAAGACAAACATCAAATCCTGGCTCTAGAACACTATTCCCCCACCATGCGCAATGGCAATTTAAGGCAGCTACATAGAAAGAGTGCTCACAAGACAGTGTTGCCCAAGCTTTAAATCCATCCCACTAYTGGAAACTGAGTTTCAGGTACCCTGGGAGATGTGAAAACTTCCCTTYAAGATCACAGAATCATAGAATCATTAAGGTTGGAAAAGACCTTTAAGATCRTCGAGTCCAACTGTCAACCCAGCACCCAYGCCCACTAAACCATGTCCTGAAGTACCACATCCACACGTTTTTTGAATGTCTCCAGATAACTCAGTYTCAAGATAACTCWGCTGCTCACACAGCTGTATCAATCAACAGGGGACATCCCCCATAACAGTCTTGGAGCATCAGTCTTCGTCTTAATGTGGTATCAAATCCCCTCCACAGAGGAAATACATTCTTCCAGGGTCAAATGAACGTTACAAGCAATTTAGGTCAGAAGGAACCTCTGGAGGCCTTTAGTCCACTCTCCTGCTGAAAGCAGGGCCAAATCCCAAGTTAGATCAGGTTCCTCAGCATCGTATTCAGCCTAATTTTGAATATCTTTAACAATACATACTTCTACAACCTTCTTGGGTGTTCCTGTGTTTGACCACCCACATGGTAAAGCTTTTTTTCACCTCACTAATCAGATTTCTCAACATTGCTCACAACTATGGCCTTTCACCRTGCACCTCTGTAGAGTCCAGCTTCATCTCTTCCATAACTTCCCACTARACAGCTGAGGACAGCAACAACATCCCCCCTTAGCTCACTCTTCTAGGGCTGAAGAAACCCATCTCTCCCAGYCTGCCCCTGTAAGCCATGTTCCCAAGTCTCCTTCAGCATCAGACCACGCTCAGGCAAACACCTCTGCACGACCCTGCCCTCTCCTCTCACCACTCCCCAGCACACACACAAGCTCTCTATTTTTAAGCGAGATCTGGAATCCATCCTCCGCTATCTGGAGTGCAGTGCCAGAAAGCCGCCCGTGACGCAGGCTCTGTTTATAATTGTGCCCCCGGGTTTTCCTCTTATGAACAATGCACACAAAACACTTCCCTGCAAGGCTGCTCTGGACCAAGCAATGGCTTTCAGGCTCCAGGTATTCAGTTTCAGGCAAAAAAAGATAAARATTCAGAACCATGTCCTGTGGGCTCTGGCACGATCTCTCAAAGGGTTTGTCTTACACCCTGCTGGCTACATCAACCAAAGAAATCGCCCTGTTGTGATTAACTGCAGAAGCAGCGAGAGAAGTAGACAGTCTGCTTCACTCCACATCTTTTTATGGGATTACACATCTATAACAACGAGCAGAAGGTCCAGCCGTGGAATCTCACACGCAGCCCCCAAGGTCTTTTGGTCGAGGATGAGACATTAACKGTCCTCACTCTAGATCACACAGACAGGACACCCAAAGCCCAGGAGACCTTTAATGCTTTGTAACAAGGACTCTATATTCATGCCTGCTACTGCAGGCACGGGAACAGCAACCTCCATCTCCGGATGCTTCAACTCTTTGACAGCCTCATGCCAAAGAGCTGTGGGAGCCCTGCTCTGTGGTTACTCATTCCAAGGACAATACAGTAATAAAACAAGAAGCTACAAGACTGGGAATAGAATTTCTTCAGCGTTCTTACAGAGCACTGGGCAGATACAGATCTAATTAAACCAGAAATTAAACACCAGATTGCAAACTCAGACTGATCTTGCATTGTTTGGTCCCTTTGCTATGAAGGCAAAGTTATGCCTCTATTTTCTCTACCTCATTTGAGGTTTCTGGTGAGAAGAGAGTCTTCTTGCAAAGAATGAACCTTTTCTACAAACAAGCTAGCAAAAAAGCCTACTCTTAAACTTGTAGCCAGCTCAGTACAGGGTGGGAATACTCCCTTCCCCAAGCAGGACTTGGTAAGAAGAGTCCACTGAATGTCAAAAGTCTTCCTTGCACAAGCCCCACGATTCAGGAAGAGTGAAGTAATGCAATGTTAATGGTCCCTGAATACAGTCATAGTTCTTCAAGCCATCTCCCCACTATGTGTCAAATTCCCGCTACAAAATGGAAGATGCAATCCACACTGACAGTTACAAAAAGCATTAATAAAACCAAAGGGAATTCAGAATGGCACTCAGATATATTCCTAGTACTGCCACAGAGAGGATGAAAAAAATCTGCTCACCCATGGTGAGGAGAAAGCTTTCACAGGAAAGCGTCATCTACTCAGCCCAGTACTGCAGGAAGAGCGTTGCAAATGTTAACGATGCTAGAAGTGAAGTTACAGCCCTGAATCAGCAGGAAAATCACTCGGATGCTTCTAGCACTGCTCAGAGTGAACCCAGACAGCAAGCCGACTCTGAACGCTGCTGTTAGAAACACTGCGAGCAACAGCAAAACCAGTAAGGGAGAATTCAGTTGGTTTTGTTCTGTGCCTGGTTGGAAAACCTGTGCAAAACTACAGCAGCAGCAGAGCAATTCATGGCCAAGACAACAAAAAAAGCTATAAAATGGCAAGAGTGCGCGGAGCTCCCCTCCCACAGTAATACAGGGAGTGCAGACATGCACCTACCTCCAGGAAGCTCCCAGAGCTGCACCAACACAGCCATGCTCACTCCCAGACACCTTTCCACCACTCATTCCCGATACGGATTTACTATCAATAGTATTTCCCATAGAGAGAAGAACCAGGGCTTTACATTTCTTTCTCCGCAAGCTGAAGGATGACACATCCACGGCGCAAGATGGCAATACGCTATTTAAAATCCTGGTAGAGGTAGTAAGAGGACAGGTTTAATTTGGTGCACCCTCTCTCAACTCCAGTCGTGCAGTATTTGATCTACAGCAGAGGCAGAAAGATACTGAGTAGAGAAGAGGGAAAGAAATACTTGCTAATACCATGCAGGGAAGAAATAAATCATCTATTATAACAAAGAAGCGTAAGCAAAGCCAGAAAGCGAAGGCAGATTTAAGTGAACAGTTGTGAGGAAGCCAATGTTAAAGCCTATATGGGGGGGGTGGAGGAAAACCAGCAATCCCCACTGACTGTGTATCACAGCATAAGTACACACTATAGGTGAAGACACCTGCGCTATGTGTGTGCAGCAGCCCTACAGGCAGGTGTAATAGCTGAACTCTCACATTTACAAGAGAGTAGCTACCCTCATATTTCTGAGGAAAAGCCTTTAAGAAGAATAGCTCAACCCTGTTTTAAATAAATTATTCTAAAACTTTGCATTTCCATGTGGTCAATGTCAAAATGTCACCCCGTCCTTCGATACAGCATAACTCACATCATTGAATGCGGCACGTTGATTCCTCTTTCAGGCTCACCTTGAGCACAGCCAAGCGCTGCGAACATTTAGCTGGGTTCAAGCCAAAGGTGACTGCACGTACATTAAGACACAGGGCATGTGCTGGACAACACATTGAAAAAAGGGTAATAATTGGGAGGTAATATGTCCAGGCACAAAATTAAGACTTAAATAAAAATGACTTCTATTTCGCACCAGCACATCTGATGACTACAGTCTAGACCTTTTAATGAAAGAAGTGGAAGGAGGAATGGGAAAAACCACAGTTATTACTTGTGAAATCCTATGTTTGTTTCATTTAAATTGCAGGTGTACCTCTTTGTAATGACCTCTGGTCATTTATTCCAGTATAGCCAGAGCTCAAGTAGTTTGCAATTCTGTACAAGTTGTGAGGCCATTTATTTCAAACGGTACTCACACACAAGGGATTTACATTGTTAAGACTCAATTACATGTTTTCCCCAAAGCCTGAGAATCTTTGCTCAATCATTTCGTGTTAGCACCTGCAGTGTCCAACAGACAACTAATATTCCAGYGTTATTCAGCATGTTCAAAGAACTTCAGAAAATAAGAAGCAGATTTCTGAAACTCGGCTATCAAATTAGAAATACAGCCAAAATATTTGAACTGCACGTGAACTTGCTGACAGGGAATTATTTACCATCTTGATGAGAGCTCTTGCTGTTGACAATACCACTGAAAACCATGCATTGTGTTCAGAGCTCAGAGGTTTCTGCCCATGTAAGACAATGTCTTTCTCAGGACTCCTAATGCTCCGCGTACAGCGGAGAGCGATGATAAGCCAGTAAAGATCATACAGTGCTGCCAGCACTTGTTTAGACATGCTTCCCCTCCAGTGGTCCATCAATATAGAAACACTCGACACTGTGGACTTACTGGCCAGGTCTTTAACTCAGTTCTCAAACTCAAAAGGAGGAATACAAACCCATATCCAATCACTTGTAAGAAGTCCGATACCATTTTCGGAGCCATCAGCAACTGATGGGCAATAGCTGCAGCTGGGTACATCACCTCATGGCCCTATCGAACTCCACATTATAAATGAGTCTGATTTCTATGCTGTAGAGAGATTTAGCTACTGTAAACTGCACAACTCAATGCCAAGGTTTCTGCAGAAAGGAAGGGGAGTCTTATGGAAATTTTCACCCCACCCCACACTGCATTGTTCTCTCAAAACTCTTTCGGTATCTCTTAGGCCCTGAACACAGAAAAACATCGTCTGTTTTCCCACCTTCGGCAAGCATTCAGGTTGGGAATCCTTACAGAGTAAGCACAGAAGTGACAGCTGTGGAGAGACAGCGGTCAGCTTGTCAATATAACAGGCCAGGACTGGAACGGAAGGTGAGGAATAGGGTTGGCCATGCAAAGCATGTCAGCAAGATATCTGACAAAATTGTCACAGGGTCACTTTGCTGTTCGATTTCACCAATGAACTGCTTCACCTACAGTCACTGGTTTACGTTGTACGCAGCTGAGCCCAGGTGTCGGACTCTACACTGGAACAAGAGATGCAAGAATAAAAAGAGACAAGAGAAAAAGCCACTGGTCACAGATGGTATCAGTGGAGAGAAGAATTAACAGGGGCAAGTATCAGCCCATCTAATATCCTCCCCAACCTTTTCACTGCAAACACCAAAGCATGGAGGAGAGATATGGCCAGAGGGTGCTGCTGTGACTCTGCCTAACCTCCTGCAGCCCCTAGGATATACCAAATTAGTTCAAACTAGCATACATTCCCATCATACCTTCAAGCATCATACCTTTTCACCTCAAGAAAAGGACAGAAACAATACTGACACACGGACGGTCCGCAGGGAATAGATCAGAACCTCACCACAAAATACAAAACACCYTCCTGTTGCACAAGGTGCCCAGGTGATTTGGGGAACGCCTTTGAGACCGTTTTCCCCATGACAGTAACTACAGTAAGCTCAAAGGGCCAGTTACACAAGTCCTGCGTGACCTGCCACATTTACTTAAGATGCTATTAGCATGCCTGAATTAGATTTTCAGTTTGAAACCAATTATATTTATTTGATTTCGTGCCAGCATCTCTGGCTAATTTAAAGGGCACTGCAGCTATGCAGTGTTAATTCTACGCGATGGAAAGCAGGCTCAAACATCTCACTTCCAAACACAGCAATATTACTGGAGAAGGTTTATCCTTCCCTTTTAATCACTGTCAGTTGCCTTTATGGTATATGCAGCAATGTAAATATCATGCTGCCTGTCATCAGGTATTACCAAGGCTCAAAACGCAACCCTGGTACAGTAGCCAAGCCAGTGTTCTCCCTTCTTCCCTCCCAACCTTTATCTCTGAACTCTGTCTCAACTGTAATTGTCAGCTGTAGAGGATATTTTATTTGGCTAGGATTCTACTAAACAGAACAATCTGTCTGCATGCAGGGCAGATGTTTGATAGTACAGAGTTATTTTAGGTAAATAAGCTTTTAAGTACCTGATATGTCCTCTCTTGAAGGCTATTATCCTTTCTTTTCATGGAATAGCTTGATCTAATAAGTCTTTTCTGCATCTATTAGTGTGTTCAGCACACAAGATTAGCCCACTGGTTAAAAATTACATTCTTTAACCAAGAGTAATGAGAACCATCCTGAGCCTTAGGATCTGGAAAGATAACTATGCTCAGGCTGCTAGTCCATCAGCCTCTCAGCTGTTCAAATAAAGATTTGCATCGGTGAGTCGTTCAACAGGAAAAGAGTTGATGCTCAAGACACTTTTTCCAGTGAAGTACAGTTTGCTGGAAATCAATACCAAGGTATTTCTTGGCTGTTAATACCAAGTTATTTGTTAGACAGCACTTGGCACCCTCAATGACAGTTTTTACTTTAGTGAAAGGATGGAACCTATGGCCTCAGCTTTCAACTTGCTGGGTGCACTACCTCACAAGGTGAGAGATGGAAAGAGGTTCACAAAGAAGTGGCCTAGGAGGTGAAGTTCTTACAGGTGAGGACATACAACATGTCACATTTCCAAAGGACTCAATTTCCACTGGCAGATCTTAAGGAATYACAAATCAGAGACGTTTGTAGTCAACCCATTTAAGGTTTGGAGACAGCACGAACGCCAAGCTGCAGCCCTCCCATGCCTTCATTGGGAAGTATCCTTGCAGATACAGCCTGAATGTAAAGCAAGCAGCATAAGAAAAACACTGAGCTATAGATGCTTGCTATAAAAGAGAAGGCATTGTTCCTTCCCACTGTCATAGGGAATCCATTAAGCAGCTGTTTCATACAGCGATGACAGGGTCACACGGAGGTTTGACTGTTTAATAGAACGTGTGCCTGTAATTCCCCCATGCGCCATTTCAAACACAAGCATTCATTAATTTGGTATAGGGATTATACAATTTGGCATCAGCTACAGCAGGGAACTGGACTCCATGACCCTGGGAGTCCTTTCTAGCTCTGCGTCTCAGGAAAGTAAGTGACAGTAGCTTCCCACTTGTGTTCTGAAAATTGACATAATGAAATCTATCTCTGGGGATTTTGCAGGAAAGGTGTTTACTCCGTGACAAGAAGCATCTTCTTTATGAGTTTTTAAGCCATCAAGATAACCTAATATTGTGTTGTCTGCCTGAAGCTGGAGATGGCCTGAAATGCCTGACTGCTGTTTCAGCTGCCCCACTTACCTCAACAGGTAACAGCTCTGAGCACAGCCAGCTAATTTTCTTACAAAAAATATGCTTTAAGTGCTCTCATCCCACAGCTATTAACTTGCTCTCTCACTTTTCAAATGCTATCGTTTTCCACCACTCTCTGCACCATTTTCAAGGCTTCCTTTTCAGAAAGCTGGAATAAACCCTGGATCCCAAGAAAATGGACTGACAATCCCCTGCAGACCAAAAATAAGCAAAAGCCTAACTTAGACCAAATCAAAAATGAAAATGCACGATCTGTCCAACGGTAACTATGGAGTTTTCATCCAATGTTTAGAAAAACTTCAGTTTTACAAAACAYACGTTGAATTGCCACAAGATGCAATAATCTCACACCCTGACCACAAGTATGTCAATACAATTCCACGTTCGCAACTAGTTTTTTAGAACATTTTCCTATTTGACAACACTCTCCACTCTAACGAACTGCAAAATTTGTCAGTTAACTCTGCTGTAAGACGAAAGGCAACTTAAACTCTTCCACACAATAAGCTAGCAGAGGATACCACAGGACAAGCCACATGCTCAGAAGACTCAGAGGGGTACTCAAGGTCAAAATTTCACTCCACAGTTTTAACTTATTAACAATTCAGTGAATGGATGAAAAGGAAACAGAGCATCCTCCCACACAGCTTTATTAATAGCAAGGTGCTAGCAGTAAAAAGCGTAAAGTTTGTGCTTAAATTACCATTCATGACTATAAAGCGGTAAAATTTTGGCAAAATCCAAGGAGAATTTACTACAGTAAGAGACGATCACTGAAGTATTTCAACTCGCGCTATTCTTCTTTAATGGCTGCTCGTACCTTTTCTCTCCAGGATGAATTTACATAGGCTCATTTCCTGCCTGACGGAAATACCCATTTGGGAGAATGCTATAAAGTCAGTTTAGCATGAAACAGTGAAATGAAACAAATGAAGAAATTCTTCTCTCCCCCGCCCCCAATTCAGTAGCTCTCAAGACAAAACAGATGGGGCAGAAAAATTGAAATTTGGCCAGGAACTAAAACCTTATTCAGAAGAGCTTTTCTGTATTTCCTCAAAAATGCATTTTAATTTGACTGAGTTATAAGAGTTTGAGTGTTGTTTCACAAGCATGCAGTACAAGCTGTATAAAACTTTAATGGATGTGTGGAGGGAAGATTCGGCTAATTTGACAATTCAGTGAGAAAGTGAATCAGTGCTGTGGATTTACTCTGTACTTCATTTATGAATGGGATTTGTGAAGCCTTTAAGACTCGAAGACAGCTGTCCCCTGCAGACTTCCCAGTGTACAGAACCAAAGAGGTCTAAGAAATCCTTGCAAGGTGTGTTAGACTCTGGTTTGGTGGAGGTTGATACATAACCAATTTTTTTTTTCCATGGTGGAATTTCTCTTAATTGCAAGAAAATCTGTGTTAAGCAAAAATTCTGTGTGCAGTGATGCACATCAGGAAACAATGATCTTCAAGAACCTTGGAGAGTGGTGAAAGAAAGGACTTGGACTTGGGGGGAAAAAACATTGCTGGATGTTGTAGCTATTAAGCAGGGGTGAAAAAAAATACTGGATTTTTCCTTTTTGCCTTTGGATCACCACAAATCCGTACCTGCTTGTACTATGTGACAGAACCATATAACCTCGTTAAAAACAGGGGAYATGCAGGCTATGACGATTAACATGAGAACCCCACACATTAGCAGCATCTCAAGGCAAACAACACACCCAGGCAACCTAAGGGATCAAACTTAAGGTTGACAGAATCCCACACTCAGGTCAGTCTCTTCATTCACGTTCGTGCACGAGAGGAACATGAGAAATACTGAAGTGGTATCATGGACCTATTCAGGTACCTGTAACCCTACTGTCATTTAGCTGTATTTACCCTATTTGCTACAGTGATCTTGTCTTACTCAGACAAGCTTGATTTTGTTCTTAGTACAGCTCCCTTCATTAGCACATGCACTATTTTGCACATCAGAGGTACCACATCTCCTCTCATACACCAGGAGCTATGACCTTCCTGTAAACAGCCTGGACCGCCCGTCAGCCAGGGACCTAACCCTGCCTACGAGACTTTCCCACATGACCTCCAGAAAGATAGACRGAGTTTGATGTTTGTTAGAAATGTCAAGGCTGAACTCCCTTAGGTGAAGTCACAGGAAACTGCAGCAACTGTGAGAGCCAAGTTCTTCGTATCTACATCTCAGTTGTTTGATTCTAAAGGGAGTGCATGGTATAATAGGCTAAACTCATCTGGAAAGTCCCAGAATCCTTATATTTCAAAGATTTTGCAATGCCAAATTCCACTACTCCAACAGCTATTCTTCTACACCCACAAAGCTCTCAAGTCTGTCTCTCCCTATTAAGAAAGTGTAATAACACCGAGTTTACAAGCACTCCATTAGCATGTCCACAGCTAAATTTACTACTACAGAGATTTACGATGGATATGGTGCATTTTACGGGAAATCTTCCAAGAAAATTTGACCAAAATGCAGTTTTTCGCAATTCACTAACACAATTAGCAGTAAGAACCAGTATTATTGCCCATCATCTTAAAACAGCTCCAACTTTTATTAAAAGATTACATCTCTAGACACTGACTTGGTGGGCAAGCTGCTAACACTCAGAAATAAAATAGATGCTGCCAAGTTTAAATAGACAAATGTTCTGGGGAAGGGTTGATCCTCTCCAAGATTTCATCAGTTGCAGAAGCAAGAAGCCTCCCAGGCGTGCATTTGTCAGCCAGCGTATACACCCCTCAGGTGTGCTCAGGAGCACAGCACATCCAAATTTCCCAGCGCTAGCCAAGATATTTGCATTAAATTGAAACTATTTAAATGGTATTCTTGAGAAATGAAAGTGTTAAACATTAATCAGTCCAGGAACCTAGCAGTACTGGAAGCAACTACCACACAGAAACCAACCACAGGAAAGTGTGAACTATTTCCACATGAAAAACACCCCATATGTTTTTTTAATACCCCAGAATAGCTGRAAGCAGCAGGAACCGACTCTGCCCTCCCCTCAAATCAGCAGGAAAAGCAGCCACRCCGCTTCGATAACAACGATGTATTCTTCCCAGCCAGCCTCTTTCACCACTGCTTGGCTTTGTACATCCTCAGTCTGCTGCCTTGTGCATTTTATCCTTCCTATCAGAAAGCAGACAACAGAAACACTAAACAAAGACACACRCACAACTAAACACCCTTTTGCTTTCACTTCCCAAGAGGTGAAGATCRATTCAATTTAGCCCTATTCTAGTAGAGTGATGGTATCAAAGGTCTTAAAGAAATGAGATGTGCCAACTATTCAAAGGAAGGGTAGCCTGGATGCAGGAGTAACCTGGCTATTCAGTCTCACTCAGGAATACATAAGAGGATCTATCTGTCTATGTCCAAGCAGCTGAGAAACTGAAGTACTGAGCACCACCCACTTCAGTGCCCAAGCAAACCAGGTACTACGAATGACCACTAAMATTTATTTTTTTTAACAGATCTACATTTGCCCAAAGATAATTTSATATAAGCTTTAACATAATATAAAACAACAAAAAGGCTTTTCTACTAACTTTAAGTACCAAAAGTTTACAAAYGAGCACACAAAGCAAGTCTTCAAATGAATTAACCAGCCTGAATACTGGGAATATGCTGTAGGAATCAATTTTGTTTAGCTAGTCTGGGGGGAGGAGTGGGAATCTGTGAGGAAATGCTAAACCAAAACATATGGCAGAAGACTGAAGTCTAAACACTCAATTTAGTTCTCAAGCAGTTATATTTTATAGAGTGTAACATTTTTCTTGAATGGATTTTAAATAGTTAGGCGTATGAAACTGGCCGCAGCTAGCACATAAGACTCACAGGTAACAATCAACACCACGCTTCAAAAAAGAAACCTAAAGAGTTATCATTGGACAAGAGCCTCCCATTCCAGACTGGTTTTTACATCCAAAGGCTTCAATCGTGAGAACTTACAGGCTGCTCTTTTTCAATGGCAGTGCTTTTTCAGTACATGAGATAACTACACAAGCACAAGATGGGTGACCACAGACATTTCGATAAAATTTGGGGAAGCAGAAATATTGATTCTAAGTTCCTCTATACCTGCAAAAGAAAATTTCTCCCACGCAGGCATACATATGCTCACATGTAGAGCTTGGGAAGAACGTGGCTAGAAATCTAAATATTCAACTCCAAAAGATCAACACTTTCACAGACAAAGCCCAACTCAAAAGCTATACGAACCACAGTCATTAAAAAAGCTAATCATTCAGTAAATGGTGACTTCAATTTTCAATTTAAGCTTGATTTCTGAGGGGAGAAGAAACTCCCACCACATCTGTTCGCACAGCCTGTGTTGTCCTCATCACTACGAAGGAATCTGTCAGGGGAGAAAGGGCACAGGAATAGAGCAAGGGAGCACTCCCACCGCTAATTTATCTTGTTTCTGGCACAGACGGTTCACAGCAAAGAGGATGCTCCTAAATCAAACAGCCACGGCCAGCACAGCTCTCATCTTTCCAAAAAAGTAGCAAAATGAGAATGACCCAGTTCCAATCAACTTCACTACCGTTACCAGCATTTCCAACAGGAATTGTGAGATCCAAGGGAAGCCTCATATGCGAGTATCTGATCAGCACAGGCAGCATGAGGCCGAATTTTTTTGTCAGGCTTCAAAAAGACAACTGCCGTGATTTAGATGCAATCCATGCTTGGAAGACCACCTTCACAACCACCAGCACAGACTACATTTTTCTTTTTAGATGAAAATTTAGATGTCTTCAGAGGCAGCATTCACCTGCAAAGACTATCGCTACTCCAGGGGTACATTTCATAGAAATGCTTTATAAATTGCTTCCTCTATCCCACCTCCATTTTATCCTTTTTTCAAATGAAAGTTGGGTTCTGTTCCTGAGCAAGGTTCCTTGATTCAGTGGAACAGAAGTTATTTAACCTAAGGAGGCTACTCGGCAGTTACTAACACTAACCAAGCATAATAAATGCAGGCATTAATCCATACCTTTATAATGGCATGAGTCATCCCCAGTGCTGAGTAATCCTTTTTTTACTATTAGCCAGAATCAGGAGGGCAGTTTTACAGGAGWAGTTCTCTTTGCTGGTAGAAAACTTGCTCTTTCAATTCCTGCACCAAAACAGTGTGGAGCCATCCACGTCAAATGAAAGCCACGTATGGCTATTTCCAGGCAAAAC
The DNA here is from genome assembly GCA_030449065.1 of Oceanodroma leucorhoa. Classification (NCBI taxonomy): domain Eukaryota; kingdom Metazoa; phylum Chordata; class Aves; order Procellariiformes; genus Oceanodroma; species Oceanodroma leucorhoa. Next base: position 7,791,793 of record JASVER010000021.1, read on the forward strand.
CAGCACAAATTAAGGAATTGGACTACACATGGATTTCCTTTATTCTGATGTGGAAAAATAGCTGAGCTGGTAGTCTACTGAATGTCAGACACTAAATGTAAAGAGCAATGTTTTTCATCAGGAAACAAGTTAAATCCTCTAAAAGCACCGGTGCAAGGTTCATCTCTTTCCACACCAGGACATCTCTTTGTTCCCTGCTGAAAGACTTTTACAGCTCTATAGAAGTAAAGAGCACTCAAAAAAAAAAAAAAAAAAATCCTTGAGGTTTACAGGAGACACGAAGCAGGAGGCAAGGCAGTCCAGCTCAGTTAACACAGTAACATTTTGTCCCACAAATCATATACATGCTAGGAAACTTGCGTCACATCTCCATCCAGGACACTGGCAGACACACCAATGTTTGAAATGAGTAAGGAGGCGGGGGGATGGGAAAGTTAACAAGAGAAACCATATGTTTGCAATATACACATTTCAGTGTACACTCCATCACATGCCCAAATGCCAACACAACCATTTAGTGAGCAGGCGACATCCAGAAACTCAGTTTACAGAAGGACAGGGAAAAGATGCAGAAGAAATTAAATACTTCTTTCCCGATTTCTCCCCAAGTTCTGTCAGTTAACATGAGATGACAACACATCTCTGTGCTCCTCCTAAGRCTGTAGGATGTGCGTCTCCAGCAGCAAGTTCTCTGAAGAGCAGAAGTGCATTTACATTCCCTTTTGTTCCCATCCCAYCCTGCTCCCCAGCTACAAAGAGGCAGATTGTCCGTTTGCTCCCATCCTTGGATACTCAAGCTCAAATCCTTGCTTTGTGCTACCACAGCACCCCTTTGCAGGCTCCCAAAAGAAAAAAAGCATTTCCTACACACACACGCATAGATGCAGTTCCCTTTTCCCGGGAAATAGGTGGCATGTTCTCCCCCTTCATCCCCGCACCTTTATCTCCTGCTCCTCAAAGATGCTGAACATCATCCTCCCCAGGGCGCATTTTCCAAAGGATGTTTAAAGGGTTGATCTGTAAGATTGCACCTTCCCTCTCTTTACGGGGAATTTGTCTCCTTCCTAAAGCTCTGCTGCTCCCACTGAGCGAAGGAAGAGGACAAAGCCTGATCCCACAGAGCAACAGGGATTTCCAGAAGGATTTCCCCCCCTCCACAGCTTTAGTTCCTTCCTACTTTTAAACAATGCCAAGAATTTAATCTCTTAAAACAGCATTTTCACAAAGTCTCCCACCCTCCTTAACAGAAAACAAGTCTCCCCATGAGGCAGAGATGGAAGGCCTGGGCATGATAGCGCTACGTCATTTATAAACTTCAAATAAAAGCACTCCACAAAGATTACTCTAAAAATTAACCTCCCTCCTAAAAGCCTTTGGCCAGGAGCCTGCCCTGCCGCCTCCTGCTTTATTTCATGCCTCCAGAGAGCGAGACGGGAGGCACTGACCTTAGAGTCACCTGTGGCACCACCTCAGATGTGTCACATACTCGCCCTAGAGCAATATATCCCTCAAACACACACCCCAACAAAATGGTTGAGACAGACAATAAATCAGTACAGCGGGAGGCCTTTGGTAACTGTGCAGTTTAAAGTCAAGAGAGAGTGAGGGGAGGAAAAAAAAAAAAAATCATTTAATGGAGAGAGCAAGGGCTGGGGCCTCGAGCTGTGAAGACAATGAATGAAAATTCACAGCAGCAGCAAAAACCCAGGATAAAAGGCTCGTTCGGTGGCACTACAAAACCCTCTGTCCCCTGCACAGACCAAAGCAACGCGAGGCTCCGAAACTGCTAAGAGAGGAGTCATCCCCCCAAAATGAATGGGGGTGCCCTGGAAGGAGAGAGCCCATGTAAGCTGTGGAGTTTGTTCCTACACGCCCAGCACACCCGAATTCACTGGGTGACAGGCAGACGGAAGAGCCCCCCCAGCACAGACCCCATCCCGCTCTGTCCACACTCACCCAGGTGTGCAGAAGAGGGAGGCAGAGGCTGGAGATGAGCCCCCTGGCCAGGAGGGTGCCCCCCCATAACGGCCTCAAGCCTCTGCTGGGAGCGGGGCAGACCCACACCCCCCTCTGTGGATCCCACACACGCGTGAGGAGGGGGAGCTGCCCCCCGCGCCCACGGAGAGGCTGCAGAAGTGGGGGCCCAGGCTCGCACCCACCCAGCCCCTCCCTGAACACATACACCCCATGCGGGGGGGGGGGGCCGGACCCACAGACACCCCCCTTGGAGTGGGGGGGGGGCACACCCCCACACCACACATCCCCCTCGCGAGAGAGGCCAGCCCCCCCTCAGCAAAGGGGTCTCCCAGACCCCCACACCCC